>OZ025260.1:22923496-22964757 GCA_964019135.1 Arenicola marina | reverse complement strand
GGGGGGTGAGGAGGGTCACTAGGAGGAATCTTGAAGCACGCCAGCAGATGAGCAGGGACACACCCAGAGGCTGTGGTATTGTCCAGATGGGGACGAATAAGGCACGGATAAGGGGGGAAAACTCTGGGGGGTTACGTGTCACATGTTGAATGCAGCCGCTGGTAATGGTTCGGCGCGGCGTAGGTTTCTTCATCCCAAGACACTGGATGGAGTACCTTCTTTATATTGCTCCAAAAGGAGCTCCCCGTGCCTTCTCGGGCAGGAGACCTGACAGGCAACGCTCTACGACATACTGTCCCCGTTTTCAGTCCGTATGTAGATGTCAATGACCGGGACTGTTATTGTGACAATAGGCAATAGTTCCATTCTTCTTTCCACAGCAGGGTCCTAGGTTCGAATCCGGGCCAGGGCACCTAATCTCGGGCATGTTTTATCCATTCATCCTTCATCGTCCCGGAGGTTCCTTGGCTCAATGTAGCATTCATGTGCACAAAAGTGGACTAAAGCACAAATATTTCATTTCATTTTTTTCCAAATGAGAAACGAATCTTCATCTTTAGATCCTCAGCTCATGCTCGGGGATGACAGTAGCCCGTTCATCGTTGTCATGAGAATAGCTGGTCGATTTCTCAGAAGGATGGCTGAACGCCTTTAAAACCCGTGTACGCACACTGGGCCTAGGAACTCTTATAACAATGAGATGTATGCATGAACTGACTCCGGACGCCGGGGGATTTGAACCCGCCACCTGTTGACTGCTGTCAGAGAGCGCCACCTATCGACCGTCTATTGACCCCAGTCAGAGAACAAGCGCAAGACATGACACCAGTTGTGTCGGTGGGACATCCCCAAGTAACTTATTCTGTTGAGGCGCCTGATATATATAAATATATATTAATATGTATTATATATAAATATATATTAATATGTATCATATATAACGAAAACGCACGGGATATATATCTATATATTATATTATATATAACTTGTATATTTAATAGTTAATATAATAGTATTTATTTAATCTCCCGGTTGGAGACGGGAGATTTGTAATGGCTGACGCAAGCCACTCGATGTCCCATCCACGTAATGACTTGCTAATCCGATGGCTGTTACCTCAGTCCAACAAGACGATTATCGGTGTGATACACGGGGTTTTAATGCTCTCAGATGGGTTTGTTGCCTCAACCTTTGCCCTGTCTGACCCCGCTGGTGTTTATGTGACTGGCTCGTTAACATCGCTCTCAGCATTCATGACGTCACGCGGTCCCCCTACGCACCCGCTTAAACGTCGCGTTGCGCATGCGCTATTATATTTTTTGTATTCGCGGCACATCCGCCTTGAGGGAGGGGGGGGGGGTGAGCTGTGGATGGTTGGTGGGAGTAGTGGTAGAGGTAAGGAAGGGGGCGGGAGAACCTGCCGTTAAAGTCACCCTTTAGGCCTTTCCGTATATATATATATAAAGATATATAATATAAAGATATATATCCCCGCCCCCTCTCCCTTCTCTCTCTCCCTCTTCTGCCTGGGTGACAGTGGTTTATGAGGTATCCGCCATGTCCCTCGCTCTCCTGGTACTAATGATGCTTGACATTCCCTGATTCCGGTGACATTTCATAAACTCCGGAACGGCAATAACCACGTACGCGTCATAAATCGAGCCGAGGGACTTCTTGGACGTGTCCGCTTAGTTGGGGGGGGGGGGGTGGGGGGGTCGAGTCGCCCGGGCGGTCCAACGAGAAGGCAGGGTGACGTCGGGACAAACTTTATTACCTAAATAAATACCGAAATGAAACGGATGTGGGATAACCAGCGACCGACGTGAGGCATGCACGGAGGACCCGGATGTGAGCGATAATTGATGGGCGCTAAGGGGATGTCATATATATATAAATTTCCATCCCACTTCATTACTCGATCGACATCTTTCTGTGTATAGTTAGCGGAATCAATTTGCCATTTTAGTTTTACCCATAAGATATGACCTCGATACGGACCGGCCGCGAATGCACAACAAACGTGCAGAAAATAAATTGCGCTCGCCTGCGGAATACTACGGGGGAATCTCGATGATTATACTCCATTGTGATGATATGGTGGTCGCTGGGCTTAATTCCTCTGTGACCCTGCCATCCGGGGCTGCCATACGTCGGGTCTGTGTGTATGACTTGGTGATTGGTAATGGCGTAGTCGCCATGTGACCTGCGCGCACCCCCCCCCCCCCCATCAGAGGCCCCTGATTGGACAATATCACTCCATGGCGGTTATTATACGTCGTAGGAAATGAACGCCATGTCGGATTTCATTTGATGGCCGCTCTTTATGTTTGCTTTGGGGGAATTGGCTCTGACAATGTTATTGTTGTTGTCAGTTACTTCAAGGTCATACCGCTCAGACGCCACTAGCCAGGCATTACAGCAGACAATACTGTCTACTGTCTACCCAGACACCATTAGCCAGGCATTACAGCAGACCATACTGTCTACTGTCTACCCAGACACCATTAGCCAGGCATTACAGCAGACAATACTGTCTACTGTCTACCCAGACACCATTAGCCAGGCATTACACCAGACAATACTATCTACTGTCTACCCAGACACCATTAGCCAGGCATTACAGCAGACAATACTGTTTACTGTCTACCCAGACACCATTAGCTAGGCATTACACCAGACAATACTGTCTACTGTCTACCCAGACACCATTAGCTAGGCATTACACCAGACATTACTGTCTACTGTCTACCAGACACCATTAGCCAGGCATTACAGCAGACAATACTGTTTACTGTCTACCCAGACACCATTAGCCAGGCATTACAGCAGACAATACTGTTTACTGTCTACCCAGACACCATTAGCCAGGCATTACACCATACAATACTGTCTACTGTCTACCCAGACACCATTAGCCAGGCATTACAGCAGACAATACTGTCTACTGTCTACCCAGACACCATTAGCCAGGCATTACAGCAGACAATACTGTCTACTGTCTACCCAGACATCATTAGCCAGGCATTACAGCAGACAATACTGTCTACTGTCTACCCAGACACCATTAGCCAGGCATTACAGCAGACAATACTGTCTACTGTCTACCCAGACACCATTAGCCAGGCATTACACCAGACAATACTGTCTACTGTCTACCCAGACATCATTAGCCCAGCATTGCTTAAAGCACTATTGGCTACCGTCTACCCAGACACCAGGCAATACACCTGACAATACATCAGACAATACACCAGTCCATGCACCAGGCTGTACACCAGACAAGACACCATACAATACACCAGACAATACATCGGACAATACATTAGACAATACACCAAGCAATTTACGAAGCAATACACCAAACATTACGCCGAAATACACCAAACATTACGCCAAATTACGCCCACAACGCACGCTATGTTACCTGTGCCAATACACCAAACATTACGCCGAAATACACCAAACATTACGCCAAAATACGCCCACAACGCACGCTATGTTACTCGTGCCAATACACCAAACATTACGCCGAAATACACCAAACATTACGCCAAAATACGCCCACAATACGCCCACAACGCACGCTATGTTACTCGTGCCAATACACCAAACATTACGCCAAAATACGCCCACAACGCACGCTATGTTACTCGTGCCAATACACCAAACATTACGCCAAAATACGCCCACAACGCACGCTATGTTACTCGTGCCAATACACCAAACATTACGCCGAAATACACCAAACATTACGCCAAAATACGCCCACAACGCACGCTATGTTACTCGTGCTAATACACCAAACATTACGCCGAAATACACCAAACATTACGCCAAAATACGCCCACAACGCACGCTATGTTACTCGTGCCAATACACCAAACATTACGCCGAAATACACCAAACATTACGCCAAAATACGCCCACAACGCACGCTATGTTACTCGTGCTAATACACCAAACATTACGCCGAAATACACCAAACATTACGCCAAAATACGCCCACAACGCACGCTATGTTACTCGTGCCAATACACCAAACATTACGCCGAAATACACCAAACATTACGCCAAAATACGCCCACAACGCACGCTATGTTACTCGTGCCAATACACCAAAAAGTACGCCAAAATACGCCCACAACGCACGCTATGTTACTCGTGCCAATACACCAAACATTACGCCGAAATACACCAAACATTACGCCAAAATACGCCCACAACGCACGCTATGTTACTCGTGCTAATACACCAAACATTACGCCGAAATACACCAAACATTACGCCAAAATACGCCCACAACGCACGCTATGTTACTCGTGCCAATACACCAAACATTACGCCGAAATACACCAAACATTACGCCAAAATACGCCCACAATACGCCCACAACGCACGCTATGTTACTCGTGCCAATACACCAAACATTACGCCAAAATACGCCCACAACGCACGCTATGTTACTCGTGCCAATACACCAAACATTACGCCGAAATACACCAAACATTACGCCAAAATACGCCCACAACGCACGCTATGTTACTCGTGCCAATACACCAAACACTATGCAGAAATTCGCGGGTTCGACCCTTCGCCCCTTCTCTCCCCGCCATCAGGCCGATTCCCCGGCCAGGAATGCTGGGAATTCTTCTTTTCTTCTCACCCCTCTGCCCCCCTCCCCCCCCCTCCCCGTCCACTCCCCCGTGCCCATTAGTGTGGGAGTCCCCGTACGCTGCCCGGGAGGGGCCGAGTGCCACTAAATATGGATGAAAGCGTGTCGCAAACAAAACTGCGGCGAGAAGTCCTGCGCGACGTGCCGTGAGAGCCCTGGACATTTCTTACTACCACACCTCCTCTCATGTCCCCCCTCCCTCGCAATCACCCCTCCTCCTCCTCTCAATCACCCCCCCCCCTCCTCTCAATCACTCCCCCCCCCCTCTCAATCACCACCCTCCCCCATTCTCCCACTCAGCCAAGCTCTCCCCCTCACCATCTCTATCCGTTCTCCCCCGTCCACTTTCCATCGTTACCTGTTGCGGCAGCCCCTCACCCCCACCTCACCCCCACCTTCTTTCCTCTCCTCCGCCACCCTGGCGACACGCGCAGTGACGGTCTCACCCCGACTCCATGCAGCATCACCCCCCCCCCTCCCCTCCCCTCCCACCCCCGCCCGCTGACACCCTGTGGTGGCGCGCCCTCCCTGCTTCCCGATGCCGGAGCACGTGGCTCGCCGAGCCGGCCATTAACCCTCGCCAAACAAACTGTTGCGTCAGATTTGAGCGACTTCGCGGAACATGTCTGTTAGTGTGCTAATGACTCCCTTGTCCCCGGCCGTGATCGGCATGCATCTCTCTCCTCTGTCCAGGTCTAGCTCACAGGCCGGGACCCCCAGCCTGGGGGAAAGAGGTGTGGGGGGTCACACCGCCCCCGCCACTCCCCATCACCCCTTCGCGCATCCTTACCCCCAGCTCCGAACACTATACCTCCCACCCCCAATAAACGCAGCCGCTGACTGGCCCACCTGACAAGTCATTCATTTACTTACTACTATTACCTCCTCCTCCGCCCCCCCCCCCTCCTCCCCCTCCACTATCCCTCCACGCGCCTATGCCCCGCCCCGCCCCTCCCCCACCTCCCCCTCATCCACCCTACCCTGTCAACTTTCATTATTTGTCTCCTAGTCAGTGTGTGCACGGCGCCTGCCTGCCTGCATGCCTGCCTGTCCGCGTGTCCCCCGACCAGCAGGCTGAGTCTCGCCAGCCATCAGTAGCGCACCAGCACGAGACCCCATCTCTAATCCACGCCGCCCCATATCCGAGGCCATCTCTCTCGCTCTCTACCTTTCTGCACTATTGCATGTAGGTCCGTTGACCCCACCCCTCCCCGTTCTTCCTTGACCCCACCCCTCCCCGGTACCCACACCCCTACTCCACGCACGCAGGCACACATACAGATGTATCCCGTTACAACTGGGCCACAACAACAGATCGACCGCATGGGATGTCTGCCTGGCATGACCTATAGGTCATCACTACCAGCATACCTTGTCCATCCCCTTCCTGCCTCTTATGATGATCGGATTTATCGTTGGTACCTTTGCCCCATTCTCTTCCTGTTTCTCAAGGTGATCGGATTTATCGTTGGTACCTTTGCCCCATTCTCTTCCTGTTTCTCAAGGTGATCGGATTTATCGTTGGTACCTTTGCCCCATTCTCTTCCTGTCTCTCAAGGTGATCGGATTGATCGTTGGTATCTTTGCCCCATTCTCTTCCTGTCTCTCAAGGTGATCGGATTTATCGTTGGTACCTTTGCCTCATTCTCTTCCTGTCTCTCAAGGTGAGCGGATTGATCGTTGGTATCTTTGCCCCATTCTCTTCCTGTCTCTCAAGGTGATCGGTTTTATCGTTGGTACCTTTGCCCCATCCTCTTCCTTTCTCTCAAGGTGATCCGTTTTATCGTTGGTACCTTTGCCCCATTCTCTTCCTGTCTCTCAAGGTGATCGGATTGATCGTTGGTATCTTTGCCCCATTCTCTTCCTGTCTCTCAAGGTGATCGGTTTTATCGTTGGTACCTTTGCCCCATCCTCTTCCTTTCTCTCAAGGTGATCGGTTTTATCATTGGTACCTTTGCCCCATTCTCTTCCTGTCTCTCAAGGTGATCGGATTGATCGTTGGTATCTTTGCCCCATTCTCTTCTTGTCTCTCAAGGTGATCGGTTTTATCGTTGGTACCTTTGCCCCATCCTCTTCCTTTCTCTCAAGGTGATCGGTTTTATCGTTGGTACCTTTGCCCCATTCTCTTCCTGTCTCTCAAGGTGATCGGATTGATCGTTGGTATCTTTGCCCCATTCTCTTCCTGTCTCTCAAGGTGATCGGTTTTATCGGTGGTACCTTTGCCCCATCCTCTTCCTTTCTCTCAAGGTGATCGGTTTTATCATTGGTACCTTTGCCCCATTCTCTTCCTGTCTCGCAAGGTGATCGGATTGATCGTTGGTATCTTTGCCCCATTCTCTTCCTGTTTCTCAAGGTGATCGGATTCATCGTTGGTACCTTTGCCCCATTCACTTCCTGTCTCTCAAGGTGCTCGGATTTATCGTTGGTACCTTTGCCCCATTCTCTTCCTGTCTCTCAAGGTGATCGGATTTATCGTTGGTACCTTTGCCCCATTCTCTTCCTGTCTCTCAAGGTGATCGGATTTATCGTTGGTACCTTTGCCCCATTCACTTCCTGTCTCTCAAGGTGATCGGTTTCATCGTTGGTACCTTTGCCCCATTCTCTTCTTGTCTCTCAAGGTGATCGGATTCATCGTTGGTACCTTTGCCCCATTCACCTCCTGTCCCTCAAGGTGATCGGATTTATCGTTGGTACCTTTTGCCCCATTCTCTTCCTGTCTCTCAAGGTGATCAGATTTATCGTTGGTACCTTTGCCCCATTCTCTTCTTGTCTCAAGGTGATCGGATTTATCGTTGGTACCTTTGCCCCATTCTCTTCCTGTCTCGCAAGGTGATCGGATTGATCGTTGGTATCTTTGCCCCATTCACTTCCTGTCTCTCAAGGTGATCGGATTTATCGTTGGTACCTTTGCCCCATTCTCTTCCTGTCTCTCAAGGTGATCGGATTTATCGTTGGTACCTTTGCCCCATTCTCTTCCTGTTTCTCAAGGTGATCGGATTTATCGTTGGTACCTTTGCCCCATTCTCTTCCTGTCTCTCAAGGTGATCGGATTCATCGTTGGTACCTTTGCCCCATTCACCTCCTGTCCCTCAAGGTGATCGGATTTATCGTTGGTACCTTTTGCCCCATTCTCTTCCTGTCTCTCAAGGTGATCAGATTTATCGTTGGTACCTTTGCCCCATTCTCTTCTTGTCTCAAGGTGATCGGATTTATCGTTGGTACCTTTGCCCCATTCTCTTCCTGTCTCTCAAGGTGATCGGATTGATCGTTGGTATCTTGGCCCCATTCTCTTCCTGTCTCTCAAGGTGATCGGTTTTATCGTTGGTACCTTTGCCCCATCCTCTTCCTTTCTCTCAAGGTGATCGGTTTTATCGTTGGTACCTTTGCCCCATTCTCTTCCTGTCTCTCAAGGTGATCGGATTTATCGTTGGTACCTTTGCCCCATTCACTTCCTGTCTCTCAAGGTGATCGGATTGATCGTTGGTATCTTTGCCCCATTCTCTTCCTGTCTCTCAAGGTGATCGGTTTTATCGTTGGTACCTTTGCCCCATTCTCTTCCTGTCTCTCAAGGTGATCGGATTTATCGTTGGTACCTTTGCCCCATTCACTTCCTGTCTCTCAAGGTGATCGGATTTATCGTTGGTACCTTTGCCCCATTCTCTTCCTGTCTCTTATGCCGAGTTTCTTTATGTTCGTCCCATTCTCCCCTTTCTCATGGCCTCTGGCTCATGGCCTCTGGCTCATGGCCTCTGTCTCATGGCCTCTGTCTCATGGCCTCTGGCTCATGGTTTCTCCGATTGGCCTTCTCTGTCTTTCTCCCAATTCACGCACTTCTCTAACTGCTGTTGGGCGTGATGTAGCAATGAGTAGACGGCAGCGTGGATATCTCGGTGTACTCTCAGTCCTGTAAGTTTGGAAGGACATCGCCAACGCAATTCCTTACAGCGGGAATGTCTCGTTGTTCCATTGTCGTAAAACATTTAACTACTCATTTGCATATTGCTTCCCGGTAAGAGTAGAAAAAAGCAGAATACTCGGATGAGATGAAATGCAGCCTCTTTCTGGCTGTCCTAATTACGCCGCTCTCATCTGTCCGTGGCCAAATGACATTATCTACTTTCATTATGTCCGTACTTAACGAGCCAAATAAAATGAGTGAGCGAGGTAGAAGTGAATTTATTACATTTCCTGCGCCAGGGTTTTGTTCCTCTCCCTTTACTTGTCTTTCAGGCATTGGTCTGTGAAGGCGAGAATAAGTGAGCTGGCAAAGAGACGTATTACGGGAATTTTTACGCGGGGGTTAACTCACCCATATACAGCGGGAGAGATTTGGTATAGCTTTATCGCTGAATCAGCATAATTTCTGGGCTCTGGTTCCGACGAAGCTGTCGGTAACACTGGGGCAGCGACACGTGGGACCATTCATCAGTGTCACTCTCCGGCCTGCTATGCGCTGACAGACCGCTAGGTGGCGCCATTACCACCACGTGACCTCCCAGCGGTCGTTCCCACTCCGAGCGCTTTTTTTTTGTTATAGCCACTCAGCGTCTCGTGAAAATAAATCTGAATACGCCACCGCCGCCATATTGACGTCACATGATTAATGAGATAACATTAAAGTTATTGTGTGAATCGCAGCCCATTCGCATTATGAATATGTTCGGCAGTCATCGTAAGGGGGAGGGGGAGGGGGGGGGGGCACTACATCGCAGATCAATACGTCCTGAGTTAGAATTCCGGCGATGAGGTCGGTTTTATCCGTTTCTTTCTTCTTCATTGTCCGTGAAGGTTCCTTGATCCAGTTTAACGCCTATGGACACAAGAGCTGCTTTACACTCTAATTAAATCGACCGTGCATTGTTTTATGGTCTTGCTAAGTCGCGGTAAATCACCCAGTTTGACAACATTGGGGGGGGGGGGGCGGCCTTACAGCTGCTCCTTCAGCTCGTTTTCTATATATTTGTATATTTTTTGGTGAAATTACCCTTTTGAAGGATGTATCGTCCGACCTCGTTGGTGTTAATAAATCTTTAGGAACTTTATCAAGTGTGTCTATGACGTAGTACACAAGAAAGCCACTCGTTTCCACGCGGCACACTGCGTATTTGTGTCCTTGACCGTAGTTTGGAGGTCACTCCTCCGAGGATCTGCGTGTTCCGTCGCCATCGCCAGAGGGAGCCACTGGTCATTCGTCATGCGTCGTTTACGATATGTCTGGCTGCGGTATTGTGCGGGCGGTGATTGGAGAAGTGGAAGAGTCGGGGAAGGCGAAGGTGAGTGGGGGGGGGGGGTGTCCTTGGTCTGATGGTCGTTATGCGGTATAGGTGAAGGGCCGGGAGTGGGGGGGGGGGAAGTGTAGGTGTGGCTCTTAGTCATTATTATAATTATTATTACTGTTTCCATCACTGTTAGATGTCCTAGGATATGCAAGACATAGGCCAGACCACTGCGGCTTGTGTTAGACGGGAGTCACATTTTCTCACCTGAGTCGGACACCTCTGCGGGATAGGTTTCCCGCCATACAAGTCGAACTAACCGATCGATGTCGCAGGATGTCGATGAACCCTGTCCACTGAGCGGGCCGAGACGTCTGGATGGGGATGGTGGCGGGATTGGTATAGAGCCTAGAACGTCGGCCTAATGTTACGACCAGAACAGCTTGGAACCCGGACGTGGACGTGGCGCTCCTAAGCCGAACACCCTACCTCTCACCCACGCCTGTTATATCACATACACACCCACCCACCCCGGCTAACCCACACACCCACCCACCCACCCACAATACGTACATCAGATATACCCCCCTCCCCTCTACCGTGCCCCTCTACACCTACGTTCACGTAACGTTATCACGTAAGCAACGTGGCTATCAGAATAACCTACTGGATAGCAAACTGCTTAAGTCGCTTAACACCCCCCTTCATCTGGTTGAATTCTGCTCCTGATACCATGGTCTGTGAGCATCCCGGTTTAGTGCACGTGTACCAAACGCTGATCGTTAACACTGCTTCATTCCTTGGCTTTGGCTTACGCAACAGCGTGTCCGAAGTGGCTATTGATAGTAACGAACCCCTATCAAAGCGGCACCTAGTGTCTAATTGATTAAGCGGCCCTGTGTCTGCGATAAATGCGGCTCGTTAGGAGCTCGAGTCGCTGGTGGACTTGCTTCTTCCCGAGAATCAGCCTCACGGTCGTAATCCATTCGCCGAAGGAACATTTATTGATGCAGACAAGCTTCACGGGCACTTTCCTCGTGGTTATAATTATTAGGAGTTACGTATTGAAACATTCACATTTACTGCAGTAATCTATTGTTCAACCATAAAACGGAATGAACCCATGTGTTGTTGGAACTCTTCTGTGGCTTTTTTTCTGTTTTCTCCGCCCCTTCCATCCTCCTCCGGCAACCTTAGTTGTGAATCTTAGCACATAAAGGTCGACTGAAGCGAGTCGCTCTATATATGGGCATCGCTTATCGGAACGTAAATCTGTTCAATTCTACTGGCTTATTATTGAAGTTGTGTTGGGATCAGCTGTTCTGCAGCCTAGATTACGACGCGCGCCGGTCGATCCTGGTCCCGGCACCATCCTGGTCACGGCACCATCCTGGTCACGGCACCATCCTCGGGGTCCGCTTATCACGGCGTCCTGGGTCGGCATGTCGACCGAGATGTCGGACAGATACATGGTCAACACCCCCTTCCCTCGGCGGCTCGGGGCGAACCCTGATGCCATGCCACCCAGCCGAGGGCTGACCCCCACGGGAAGTTTGTCGGGGCCCGGCGGCTGGGGCGGGGTGATGATAGCATCTTGCCCTGACTGGATTGCTGCATTGGAGAGGAGGGCTTGTCATGTGTATGTGGGCCCAAGTCGAGGCTCTGAGTGAAGCTGGGTGTGAATATACTTGACAGGCCATGATGGGTGAGGAGATAAGGATGTAGCGAATTGAGGGGGCGGCCGGGGGGGGGGGGGATAGGGAAGAGGACGGTGGGGGGGGGGGTCTGAGGGTTACAGGATGGGGAAGAATAGAGGGTGGGGCGTGGGGCCCCTGTGGATATGTTTCTGTTCGGGTTCGTAGCCCCCAATAAGTAGAGGGTTGCCCCGTCTCCCTGGTGGGTCTGAGACCACCTTGGCATGTCGCTATCTGTGTGTGTGTGTGGGTCGGGGCCTTAGTCTATCGCCCCATCTCAGACATTCAAGGCCGACTCTGGATTTAGACAGTCCATCCATGTCCCCCTGTCCCTTGTCAGCGAATCAGCTTGATCTATCGACTGTCGTAGGTTTGATTCCCGGTGGTTTCCAATGCAAACCAAAAAGGTGAAGAATTGAATGATCCGTCGGCGACGCTTTGGGACTTTCTCCACTGCAACTTCCCTACTTAAAATCAATAAACTATAACCGATTTACACCTGTAATGGAATTTGAGTGCGTTAGGGTCAGCGAAATCGGTTATTGCGATAAAAGCTATGCTTGTGTAATACATGGGCTATGCTGGCTCATGACGCCGTGTCCTTCCTTTTTACGATGTGACCTTTACGGGAGAAACCCAGTACAGCTTGCCACCGCTACAGGCCTACCCGCCCCCCCCCTTACGCCTTCCACGCCTCCCACGCCTCCCACGCCTCCCACGCCTGTGATCTCTCTGATAAATATAACCCAGGGCGTGAGTCCCGAGCGGTTGGAGATGCGACAGGGGATTTGGTGGGGGTTTGGTGGACAAGTCTTATGCTGCCCTTCTGGCCCGACCGCGGAGGATGGGGGGGGGGGGGGAGGGGGTAACAGATAGTTTTCAAGAGGATCGGGAGATGCAGTCTGTGGTGCCTGTGGTGATAGCATGGCCGTCACTGCTGTCATGGCCGCCACCGCTGGCATGGCCGTCACTGCTGGCATGGCCGTCACTGCTGTCATGGCCGTCACGGCCCGCTGGTCTAACAGCTGGGATGTATTGTGGGTTGTATAACGCGGACAAGAGGACCCCATGATCTGCAGGCAGGACGTGTACCGGGGCCATCGGTGTCCCACGGCCAGCTGCTGCTGCTGTTGCTGCTGCTGCTGCTGCTGCGGTGGCGCGGCGACGGGGCATCCTCATCCCGAGCCATAGGCTACCAGCGCCAGCCTTCAGTACCCAGCACCATGTCCCGGGTCGCGGGTCTCTAAGCTCAGGCGGCCGCAGCCAATGGTGTAAGCCCAGTGCGGGGTCCCGGGCTAGGTGCCGGGCGGGGTGCCGGGGCGGGGTGCCGGGCTAGGTGCCGGGCGGGCTGCCGGGCGGGCTCTCCGCCTAGCCGTCATGGTAGCTCCAGGGTTTGTCGACTCCTTCCCTTGATTGCATCGCCCCCTTCCCTGGGTCCCGGCGTCTCCCCATCCCCTTCACTAAGGCCCTCCCACCTCCCCATCCAGCCTTCCCGCCTCGTATGTATACCCTCCCTGTCGGGCCACCCCGCTATCTGGCCAGCTCTGGGCAGGGCTTGACTGGGAGCCGGACTGGGTTGGCATGGGCCGGGGCAAGTCGCCGTCACCGCCACCGCCACCGCCACCACCACCGCCACCACCGCCACCACCGCGACAGGCCCACGCCGCAGGCTCTCTCGCTCTGTCTCGCTCTCTCCCTCAGATGGGGGGCCAATATATCTAGGCAAAACCTGAGCGGGGAAAACAGTAGCCTTTCCCCTCCCGAGGAACACTTACGAGATACGGCCTGCCACTGAGATAAATGGATGACGGCTTATCTGGCATTGGCGCTATTGAGATTTAACTCCGTGTCTAGCAACTTGCCGGGGGGAAACTTTTAGACGTTTTCATCCAGTTGATGACTTCATTGGATACCCACCTATTTCACCTATTTTCGCTCGGGCGTGTTGTAGGATTCTACCAGCGTGATTTTTTTTGTCTCGTCTGCGTCCGTCCAAGTTCTCTGCTATCGGCCTGACCCGAGGACCATGTCCGGGGACGTCACTAAAATGCGGATAGATTTCTGGGGACTCGGTCGCCATCGGAGTGGACTAAAGCACGGATTTACGACGCATCGCCGTTGTTAATGTCAGCGGACGTGTGTGATTTGATTCCGGTTTGTGAATCGGACAAATATAGACTTGACGAGAATAATAACAGTATTATAAAAAAAGGAGAAAAAGTGGAGAGAAGAGGAGACGAGGGGACCTCTCCAGTCGGGATCATACGTCGTGACGATGGGTGGTCGGTCGGTAGCAGCGCGCAGGCTGATATAGATATGAACCCACCGCGTTGTCGTAAAACGCGACTAATAAGACGGAATACTATTTTGCAGTGGATGCGCCCTACTCATCCTAGCGACTTCTAGGGCCGTGCTACCCCTCCCCCCCTCCCACCCCCCCCCCTCCTCCCTCCCCGAGCAGCCGCCGACCCTGGCCCCAATCACCCCCACCCCCGTCTCGCCCCCCCCCCCACCCCCGAGGAATGTGTCACCATCTCGACTCTGATGGGTGAAGATGAACCGACAGAAGATATGAATCCCCCCCTCCCCTCCCTCTACCTATCCACCTCTTAGTACCTCCACCCCTCACTACTCCCCTCTCCCCAGTCATCGGACTCGCTCCGGCCAATTGGAGAGAGTAGGAATTGAATCAGACCGACCCGCGGCCGGCGAGATGGCGGCATGAATAGCAGAAAACTACTTCTTATTTGATTGGCTCATAATTCAGAGTAAACAGGACACGGGAGTTGCATGTTAAACCCCGCCCCGCGGCCTGACCCGGTGTGGATCGGGCTGAGGGACTGCCATCGGATTTCTGCGGGACTGCTTTAAGATTTCTGCGGGACTGCTGCGCGCGACAATCCGGACCTCCTTGGGGAAGGGGGAGTTGAAGTGATTTTACGTCTTGTCTCTCTGTGGGTATTATTTTTTGTTGGGGGGCCACGGCTGCAGCAAGGAAAAGACGCTGTTGCAGGATTGTTGTTACGCTTACCGCGAGCCTGTGGACGATTTGCTGCGGACTGCTTTTGAGCACCGCATGGATATGTGCCTCAGGACGCGTCTACGGAGCACGTGGTTGTTTGTGTGATTTATACTGAGCGGGAACCACACAGACTCGAGGGCCAATTTATCGGTCTAACACCACACGTCGTCGGCGTTGTGGTCGACGGCGGCGGTAGGATGGTGAATGGATGAGAAGTGGATGGTAACCGTCTGAGAGGTCTGAGAATCTAGAAGGTCTGAGTGATCTAGGAGGTCTGGGAGGTCTGAGAGGTCTGGTTTCTTCCTCTCTCTCTCTCTCTCTGTATCTGTCCACAAGGCTGGAGAAGCAAAAACTACACGGCGAGCCCCACTGGCCAGTGGCGGCCCAGACAGGGCTCTCTGCCACTGCCCACCGCCCGGGGGACGGGGGCCGGCAGTGGGAGCGGGGACGGGAGCGGGAGGGGGTCCCCTACTGCTCCTCCCCACCGGGGTCGCCGCTCACCCACCCCCACCCCCACCCCCACCCCCCACCCTCAAAGCCCTGCCCCATCCCCCGACACCACCACCGCCACTACCGTGACGCCACCCGTCACCCCCTACCCCACATACTGCCCGCCACCAACCAGACCCCGACCCCAACTCCAACCCCACCCCCTGCCGCCGCTACCCCCCGCCGCCACCGCCACTGCCGCCGCCGCTACCGCAACCGCCCACTTTAAAGTAGGCCTTGAGCAGTGGCCAGAAATGACTTTAAGGACTACTCGGAGTCGGCCGCCGCCCGCCCCGACCACGGAGTCTGCCCGCCGCCTGGACGCTGCCCAACGCCACGGCGTGTGCGTCACTGTCATCAGCGTCGACGTCGCCGTCGTCGGGCGCGTCGTCGGCGACGTCGTCTCCAGTCTTCCTGCGCGCGTCCACCACGCTGCCGCCGTCGCTGTTCCGGCGGGCAAGCACCAGCGCCAAGTGCTCAAGAAGTTCCTCAACCTCAACATGTTCTGGAACGGCACGCTCTACCGCCGGCTGCACCGCTGGGAGCGCAGCTGGACGCTCCAGACCAACCCGCTGCACGAGTACGAGGATATGCTTAATGGTAAGGGGTTTTCGCCCCCAGCGAGGGTCCCGTCTGCATGAAGGACGGGGGGCGGGGGGGGGAGGGTGCGGTGTGTGTCTCCAGGGCCCTTTGCCTGACCACCCCCGTGGGGGTGGGGCGCCCGCTCGTGTCTCCTCCCCGCCCATCCGGTCTGTTGGATGGATGGATGGTCCACTAGTGTGTCCCCTTATTTATTTACACCCCCCTTCCACCCCATTGTTGGCCCAGTGCTCGGGTCACTATGTCCGGCCACTTTGCCATGCTTGCCGCTGTCCCCCAGGGGACGAAATGCAGTGAAAGTTAACATGCAGATGCCATCAGGTGTTGAAGACAAGCTTACAACCAGATCTTACCATTCGTGCTCTCCCCAACCAGCGTAAGAACCGACGAGGCTCATGTGTACCCGAAAGTGCCATAAAACGCAGAATTCATTCCGGTATTTCTAGGTTCGCATCCCCGCCGTTTGAATCTGCATGAGTGGATTCGGGTGGGCAGACACTATCCCCATACTCCTGTTGTTATGAGAGGCATCTGCCGTGCATTAAGCTTGTCGTGTTGGTATTCCTTATGTATGAAAACTCTCATTTCTTTGGTGTATACGAATGAATAGTCAGACCCCGACACCCGCTAATCCGGAAACCCCGCTATCCGACACAGTTCAACCTGTTAACGGGTTTCACAATGCTAATTTCCCCCGTTAATCCGACATTCGCTTTCCGACACCGACACGGCTTTTCTGCAACCAAAGTGCCTATTTCTCTCGTTTATCAGACCAATTGGCCGTGAAGCCGCGCCGTGTTTATTTGGATTTCGCTCCATTTTGTTGTTGTGATAAGTGGCCGGTGGACTCTTAACACACAAAGGATTAACACTGATGGTTATTGCTTTTAAGCGTCGACACCTGAAGGTGTGATGTCTTTGTTTACAGATATCAAAGAGCTTTCAGGTTGTAATCATTAAACAATAAAAGGGTCTTTTGAAGTTATAAGTTGGATAACACATGTCATGACACATTTCTCTTTGTACCGTCAACACGCGACACGCGAGATCTGCCTCTACAAGAATGAGCACTCATTAAAAACTCGAGCGTCCATTTCACTGGTGTGTGGGGGCTTACTTTCGGCAGGTCTACGGTTAGCGCTATCTTCGGCAAAAAAGACATGTGACTGGCTGTCACCAAAGATACAGAACATGCCTCCATGGACAATGCTCTCTTCACATGGTTCAACGATGCTAGCTGTATCTTTCGTCAAGGCTTTTTGGCGAAATTTAGCCCCCGTATGCACCAAACTGGCCTAAAACAACAATCATTTCATTGGCTGTCTTTACGTGTTCTATCACGTTTCCTTTCGTCAACTTATGATTTTTTGATTTTCAACTGACACGCGCTTTGATGACGTAAGTCGATGCCTGATGGTACTAATACCGTCACGGCCACACCGCGAAACCCGCCGAACGCGCGTCGGTGACCTTCCACTGTATGAATTCGCGTGCGTGAGGGCAAGAAATAGGGGAGTTGGAGGGCCTGGCTGGGTCGAAAAGGGGGGATTCAGGGCCAATTGGGGCCGTTTCCACCTTATTGACAGTCCTTATTTGGTATCACTTGTAGCGAGCGTAATAAAAATCCTTTCGCGGAAGGGTCGATAAAAAGTGAACCGACCGAAACGCCGATGATTTGTGCGGCGATTGAGTTGCGCCTTTGATTGGCTTACCCCGGGTGTGTGTTACTCTGCCATGAAAAGAGTCCATGTTGACTGTTATCACATGCAACCCCCCCCCCCCCCCCCCCCCCTTCCCCCACCTCTCCACAACCACTCCCTTCTCTCCCTCTCGCCGCCACGCCCTCCGCCCCACCAGCCGCTACATGTTGTGGTGGGAGACACTTCGTATGTCACATCCCGTTATATCATGAAACTGTTACGATTATTTCTGGCATCTAGGCCATATATCTTGTACCGGTCGCCGTATAACTTACGGCTTGTTCCCTCAAAATCATGTATGGGTGCTAAAAGCTGCAATCGCAACCCCCGTGTTCCGAAAGATTAGTGACCGGTCTCACGTACATATATTGTTTGTTGCTGAACGCGAGATTATTTCTTCGTATTTTTTTTGGCGGGAGGGGGCGGGGGGTGGGGGCGATCCTGAATCGATATCTGACTTGGCTTTGCCATATTTACGCGAAGGTGATGCAGCTAAGCTTCTTTAACCAGTTGGTCAGCGGAATGCGTCGCAGATCAACAGGTCATGTGTTCGTGCCGTGCGTCTGGGGCAAGTTACGTCCATCCTCATTCCATTGTTCCGGCTTGAGATTTGATTTTGGCCCAGTTTGCCGCTGGGTACCCAGTTTTCTGCCCTCTGTTTTCGGACACTTTGCCCTCTTCGCAACGGGCTTTTTTGCATTAGTTCACTGCCCTCGCCTTTCGGACACTCATTAATTCGTACGCACCAGCCACATTCATAATTTTTTTTTTGGGGGGGAGGGGGGGGGGGCGGGCGTTGGGGGTGTGGGTATTGTGTGTTGCGTGGTGTTGCCGCCAGGCGCTATTGATCAGGAAGTTGTCGCGGGAATGGCGTGACTGTCAGGCTGGAAGGGGGGTGGGGGTGGATGGGGTATACGGGGAAGGTGGGGGGTTGTCGGGGGGGGGGGGGGGGACGGAGAAGGAAAAGCACAGTTCGGCGAAGTCCGCAGGGATATGGCGACATTCCTGGGTCGCGTGGTCGCGTTTCAGAGATTTTGAGACGTGTGGGTGGGGGGGGGGGGTGGAGGCCCTCTTGAGAGCCCTTCGGCGACAGGTCTTTTAGGAATACGTGGCAGAGACCTGAACAGGGTTGGGACAGGCGGTGGTGGTGGGGGAGGGAAAGAAGGGTCAGTGTGTTGTGCGTGGGGTGGGGGAGGGGAAGAAGGGTCGTGATGGGGGTGGAGGGGTGGCTTGGCCGGGCAGAAGGTTTGCCCCGAGTCCGCCAGGGTGAAGGCTTAACCTTGTTTGTTTAATTCTGAAGAAGAGGTGTTTGAAGGTCATATAAGGAGCGCTGAAGGACATCCACGACCTTGACGGGTTTGGTGGTGGGGGTGGGAAGTGAGGCAGGGGCGGGTGCTGGGAAGAGGTGTTCTGGAAACCGTGTCCGCGATGGGGGTGGGGAAAGGGAGGGGGGCGCCCATGCCTGGATCCGTGATATAATTGCCGAGTGAACGAGGGGGGGGGGGGTCGGGGGGCGTGAGGGTAACCTTTTTCGGCAGGTCCCATGGCCGGTAAGACGACACAGAAGTACCCCGAAATCTTTTGCTGCAGGCTTTACCTAAGCTGTATTTCATGGCAGCACAATATTTGCCTATTCCGGATGGACATATGGGCCACATATTGTCGACAATACTGCTGTTGGCGTTTGTTGTCTGCTGCCATCATTCCATGACGTGTGGCACGCTATCGTACCTCAGTCCATGGGGACCTTCTTCTGACAATACACCGATCCAGGCTATCAATCATTCGCTGACGTCACTGTCGCGTTTATCATGTGGTTTAAGAAGTTTCCACGTGCCGTATGTCGGACAAACAAGTCGGACAAACAAATCGGCATGACACTTTGTTGTCAGTTTAGTTTAAACATATTTTTATTTACGCAATCGGAAAACAGGCATTGCCTATACAAATTCCTTTTGCTTAACATAATACGTCAGATATAAGCATGTATAAAATCATATCTTAACATCAAGTAGGTAAAGACTTGTCAGTTTCAGAGATGAGTACTTGTCACTTGAACCCACCATCCGCTATGAGTGTCAATTTCATACTCACGATTAAGGACAAAGGACTCAAGCGTGGGCGGGGCTTAGTGTCGGAGTATGGAAAGGTCTATTGTGGAATTTTCCTTCTTGGTGGTGAAGTAGTTGACTCACCTCGACACTGGTGGGAAAACTAGTGTTTCGTGTTCGGTTAGGGTTAGCTTGAATATGAACTAAGCTTATATGTTTCTCGGCTTTTCTGCATGGAGATGACCTAATGTTTTTAGTATTAGCTTTTCGTTTTGTCTTTCTCGGAATTAGGGCCGCCCCGAAAGGTCGGTGGGTTAGAGCTCTCGCATTGAGCGCTCTGACCACCTGAGAGACGTGGATCGGTGGTTCGCGCACCGCTTTATCCCGGATAAAGGATACAGGTTGCATGTTCTTGTCAAAGAGTAGGGCGTTACGCGGGTGAAATGGCTTCGCTATTGAAATGGCTTCGCTATTGCCTTCCTAATAGTCAAAGCGTCTGATTATACAACTAAAAACTGTCTCGGAATTAGCGTCACCTTAGAGTTATTGCTTCTCGATGACTTTGTCCCATAAGGAACTATCGCTTCTCGCTCTGTCTCGCGAGAAACTGGCTTTTTCTGTGTTTTTCTCGCTTTATCTCGCGAGAAACTAGCCTTTTCTGTGTTCTTCTCGCGATGATTTACACTTTCTGAATAGTCCAGAGTAGTTGAGTCTCACTGACTACGACAAATGGTTGGCCCTCGTGCGCAGTTACCACAATCGACGCCTTCTCCCCAGTTACTCTGTCACCAGTTTTTCCTCACACCCTCGGAAGTCGTCGCGAGGTACACGCCGGATGGGGGGGGGGGGGGTGCCCTCATTGGTAACCATGGTCACGTCGCACGCGCGAAACTCCTTCAATTTGTGGCGCTTTCCCGCCGCTAGATGGGGCCATAATGACCGTTAGCTCACTCCCGCCCGCCCGCCCTCCTCTCCTTCCCCCACCGCCGCACTTTACTTCCCGCCTGTCCTGTCACCCCCCTCCCCTCCCCCCTCCACACTCCACAAGACACAAACACGGGAAATGACAGAAACGGACCCCTTTCTTTTCACCATTGCGGCAGTATATGGCAAGCCATTCCAATATTTATTCCCACATTGTTGACATCGCCGATTAATTATGCATGATTAAATGGCCCGCCCCTGCTTTTTACTCTGTACCGCTTGCTGCGCAAACGTGGTCTGAATGTGTACGGGCCATTGACCGTGCTCTTTGCAAAAGAGCAAGATGTTTTTCGTCACTCGTCCCAGGAGTGTCCTATTTGGTAGTGAAGTGTAGTGAATAAATCCTACACTAGGACCGATCGGCTGTAATTGAGCAGTGAAGGAGAGGGCGAGGGCGCTGGGGGGGGGGGGGGGTCATGGTGTCAGAGGGGCAGGTGAGGGAGGGTGGGGTCACAGGCCATAGTATCAGAGGGGGAGGTGAGGCATTACTCCGGGGACATGGACGTGGGCGACTATATCTCTGGCAATGGTGTCGTTGTTGCTGTCATCTAGTCGGTCTCGCCGTGATTCACCCGTTGTCTTTGGTCCTTGGTGAGTCGACGCGCAGATTAACCTGGTTCCCTTACCAACGCCACGCCGTCCACTCACCATGCGTCGTCGATGAGGCATTGATACGGGGCAGGCAGGTTGGTTCCCCTGCCTCGTCCCCCCCCCCCCCCAATCCCCATCGGTGACGTCACGGCGTCCACCCAGCTAGCCAGTCACCACGCTCACACGTGCGTGGGTCAGGCTGGCTCACGGGCTCGCGCCCCCCCTCCCTTCCCTCCAGCCCCTCGAGCCCCCCACCCCCCCCCCCCCCGGGGGGGGTATAATAGGTGCCATGTGGCCGGGTCCCAAACCTGTCAGCGGAGGCTTTACGCCGAGGAAGCGGGGATAAATCTGGCGAGGTGATGATACGGGTCCTGGGATGGGGGTGGGGGGGGGGGGAGGAGAGACGAAGTTGTTGTGGTGCGACTCATATATAGGTTCGTCATCTATATCTAGCACGGGGATCGGGGGTCCTTGGGGGGGGGGAGGTGAGTCAGTGGGGGATACTTAAGGGGGGAGGGTGCGTCTTTTGAGGTCTTGAGGAGGCGGACAGGAGCGGAAGGGGTTTGGGCGGATGCTGGTGCCGGGGGCGGGGCGGGGGCCGGGGGCTCAAAATAAGAGAGGTGTTAATGTGCGTCTTGAACCCCGGATCATATGAGGGAGGCGATGTTGAAGGGTGGGTGGATGGGTCTGGGTGTGGGGCGGTAATACCAGCCGTACGGAGTAAGCTTAGGTGGGGTGGGGGTCCTAGTAAATAGGGGTTGGTTAAAGGTTTGGGGGTCGGGTGGGGGGTTTCACTGGCGAGTCGATGGGGGTTGACACACGGATGGATCCGAGGTGGGAGTGGAGGGGGGGGGGGGTGCAGATGGCGGGTTGATGGCAGTTGCCACGATGACCGGAGGAGGGAGGGCTGTGGCTGTGGCTGTGGCCGTGGCCGTGGCTGTGGCTGTGGCCGTGGCTGTGGCTGTGGCTGTGGCTGTGGCCGTGGCTGTGGCTGTGGCAGCAGGTATATACGGTATAAGGCGATGGGATTCCACGGCTGTCATTTAACTGGTGAGTTATTGCCCCCGCGGCGACAATCAGGGGCTGAAGGCGTCATCCCCCTCCCCCCACCCCCCAATACGGGACGAGAAGGGCCAGGGGGCAGGAGGGGGGGTGGGGGGGGGCGTCCTCCCATCAGCACCCAGGGCGCTAACTTGGCTGTTGCCACGGATTGCGGCGCCGCAGAGAGGCGTCAGAGAGGGAAACCCTGGGTCAGCCTGCCTGGCTGCCTGCCTGGCTCCCTGGCTGGCTCCCCGACCCCCTCCCCGACCCCAGCAACAGTGAAATGGCGGTGGGCTGTGTGAGGGTGAGCGGTCAGCGATCCAGGGCGTGCGTGAATGCCACCCCAACCCACTCCGTCCCAACCGCACCTCACCCGTCCCGCCCCCCACCCATCTCCACCCCACCCCACCCCAGCCCACCCCACCCGTCCTGATCCCCACCCATCTGTGCTGTTCACTTCCCCATGCCCTTCTCGCACTCCGATGCTGTCCTCACCCTCCCATTCCCTCACCCACCTCCCCCTCCCTCCACTCCGCTCCGCTCCCCTCCCACCCGCCAGAGACAATGCCCTTCGCATCCCGCAGACAGACCAAAATCAAGACGGACGGACACACTCAGAGAGGCCTATGTCCCGTACCCCCTCCTCGCTCCCCCCCTCCCCCCGCGTGACCCCCCGCCCCCCCCCCCCGCCCACCCCTGAGGTCACCCCCTTCTCTAAGGACCACATTCACCGGGCCGGTACCCACTGTAAAGCCCAGTTTTCACAGCTCATCAGCCCGCGCTTCCTCGTTTTCTTCCCCTTGTTGTAGCAGTCGGAATTACTTCTTTTTTTCAGTCACTTCCATGTCTTGTTTTTTTTCGCCTATAAACTGCGGTCTAGTCGGGGAGGGGGACGATAGACTCGAGTCACACCAACTCGCTTGCCCTGCCCGGGAAGCCAATTGTATCGCTCTTATTGGTAACCCGCCCCCTGGCGGCGGAGAGTGGGCGGTAGAAAAACTTCCCTCGGTATGAAGATACTCTACCTCGCTGGTTCCTCGTTCCCCGTGGTAAATGGTATATGTACTCCGCTGGGTCCCACAGTCGTTGAAAGAGTCTAATGCCGACTGTATATATTATTCCGATACTAACTACAGGAGGGTTGTTTACATGAGTTCGTCAACCTTCCTTGTTGAGTTGGGTTCACATGTAATGACAGGTTTCATTGACGGGTCCACGTGCCAAGTCCGTTTTATTGACATGTGCATATGCCAGGTTCAAATGACAGGATTCATCTTCAGTTTTCGTGTGACAGGATTCGTCAACAGTTTCGCATGACATTTTCTTTATTCATGAACGGTGTCATATGCCAGGATTCCTTAAAAGTTCCATATGACAGGATCTATTAACAGTTCCGTACGACAGGATTCATGAACAGATCCATATGACGGGTACATATGACCGGTCTCTACTTGTATTACACTTGGCAGGTTGACAAGTTTAGTTGACGTACATTACGGTGGGCGTCACTGTAGATTACCTCACATAATGTGCTATGCGAACAACTCTGTTTTAACTGCTCGGTAGCTCAGTGGCCTAAAGCACGCATTGAGTGTTCTAGCCACCTGAAAGCCTAACAGCACGTGGATCGGTGGTTCGCGCCCCGCTGTGGCCATGTCTGCGTGGTCGCAGGATAAAGATCCCATGTCCTTCTTCGCCAAGAGTGGAGGGTTACCCCATGGGGGCATGGCTCCACTCTCCCTCCCTTCTCCAATTGACGCGATATGACCTAAAGTGGTTAAAGCGTTCTGACTATACAACTAACCAACCGACTGTTTTAACTGGATGGAGACACACCGTGGCGTAATGGAGCATGTGTAGGGTTGATTGGGGATGACACAAGCCCGTGTTACCCAGCTATCAATGAGGGGGACGGAGGTGGAGTGTGGGTGGGTGTGTTGGGGGTTGGGGGGGGGGGGGGGGGAGGGGGGTGGTGAGTGATGGGAACAGCATGCCTCCAGGCCTCCTCCAATATTCTCTGTCCGTGTTTACATGCCGCCGGGGTCTGCCTCCACCGTACCTTCTCGGGCCCCCCGAGACGCTTCATCAGATGAGCACAATCACTCGCTGCTTAGCCCGGAAAAAAAGGTTCTGTTTCAAAAGTGCGAATTAATCAGGGACATTTATTCTTCAGAAATATCCGCTTTCGCATTCAACATGCGAGGTGTGATTGTCTGATTTTGCCTGGCGGTGGTGGGGTATCTGGGTGAAATTGGCAAAAACGGACGACCATGAATTAAAGTGACAAATGTCTGGCTCAGTCAGTGCGTTTCTTACCGGAGTCGACTCGCATCGCGTATACTTAAGCCCCATCCCCACCCCCCCTACACACACACACTCCCTCACTGCCCCCGTCGCCCGTAAACAGAAGCGGGGATGAGTCCAGTTACGGATGCGACGAGGCTGGGGAAGACGAGGCACGCACATCAAAGGGGACTTCATGGTAGGTAGTTAGGCACTCTCTGCCTTCGACTACTCCGCTAGGGGCTCCATTATATCTCTGTTGTCGTCTACCGCCTCAATGCATTTTCGCGCTCGCTCGCCAGGGCGGCGCTGCGCAACTTGATAGGTCAAATGCGCCGCGCGTGTCTTCCAATCCGTGCCTGGCACCCAGCTAATAACAAAGGCATCAGGTGAACGAAGGAAAGAGTTCACTCTCAGTTATCACTTTCTTGCAAAATGGAACTCTAAGTAATATTCTGTATTAGAGACGCAATGTTCGTTATTTTATTTTATTTCTGAAAATGATTATTTTTTCAAAAATCTTAACAGATGTCCTCGGCTATCATCAGGGTTCTCAATGGTTTGTTTAATGTATATTTCAGACTTTACGCTAAACACTTTTGTCAGATTGCGTCAATGGGAGAAGGAAGGGCGGGTAGAGCCATGTCCCCGGGGTGACGCGCTACTCTTCGCGAAGAAAGACATGGAATCTCTATCCTGCGACAACACAGACATGGCCACGGCGGGGCTTGAACCATCAACCCACGTGCCTTTAGGCTCTCAGGTGGCCAAAGCACTCAAAACGAGCGCTCTAACCCACTAAGCTATCGAGGCGGCCCCAGGGATTTGGAGCACTACTTGGCGAATGGGAGGTAGGGTATTTAGGGTAGCGGGGGGCCAGACAGTGGGTGTCCCCTTCCTTATGCTCCTGGCCTTGTGGGGGGATGCAGCAGCAGCAGCAACCTCAGCATCAGCAGCAGCAGCATCAGCAGCAGCCGCAGCGGCAGCAGCAGCAGCAGGAAGAGGAGGGGTTGGGATTGGTGGTATCAACACCGCTACCGGTGGCGCCCCCCGACGGCTAGCTGCTGTAGGAGTTGGAAGTCCCATACAAGTCTGTCCGGCTGTCCAATCTGACCGTATGCAGCTCCCCCTGGTGATTGATGACGGACACGGGGTCCTATTGGGGAGAATGGTTTGGAGGAAAAAAGGAGAGGGGCAGGGCGGATGAGGGTAGAGAGGGGGGGGGGGAGGGGGGGGATTAGGAGTAATATATATTGTGGGTTTACATTTTGTGAAGAGGAAGGGGGGTGGGGGGGCACAATCAGGGTAACAGACGGAGGGGAGGGGAAGGGTCTTAGAATGGTACCGGTAAGGAGAGATGGGGAGAAGGTGGGCAGAGAATGGGTATACAGGGTTGAGAACAAAAGGCAAAGAGTAGAGACCATACTGGGAACGAGAGCTGAAAATAGGAGAGATAGGAAAGAGAGGTGGGAAAAAGGTACGTAAAAAATTGAGAACACGATGACCAACGAGAGGCCAGATGATACGAGAAGGCAGTCGTGAATAGACATGATGGTTCGTAGCGGCTGTTTTTTCTGCCTCCATTTTTATCCACCCCCGCCCCGCCTGCCAGTTAATCCCTTCACCCTGCCCTCCCCCCCCCCCCCTCCCCACTCCCTCCCCCAGCCAGTCAGCTTGCCAACCAGCCGACTAACCATTGGCAGTCGCCACGTGTGCCAACATCCGGGTCCTGCGATGATGGAGGTGATTGAGTTTACGGACCCCCTCATCAGTTATAGTTATCATAGTAGCCCGGTGTGGGTTTTGTTCCTTATCCTATATAGTGGTGTGTTAGGACGTGTTAGAGGACGGTAGCCACTATGGGATGAGCTATGGCACGCCATATGAGCCATTGCCGCCAGCAAGATAGCGGGAGAGGAACTGAGACAGGGAGGGACACAAGAAACTTCCCAAGGGGGGAAAGGGGTCGGAGGCGGGGGGGTGGGGGGGGGGCTCATTTTTGTCTTTGAAAGAGGAAGGGGGCTGGGGTGGTAAGGGGGAGGATGATGATGAGGGCGGTGACGATTCTGCAGGAGGAAGATGTTGAGGGGGCCTGGGGAGGGTAGGGGTGAGATGGGAGGTGGGGCGTGGAGGGGGGCTCACTTTTTGTCTTTGAAAGAGGAAGGGGGCTGGGGTGGTAAGAGGGAAGATGATGATGAGGGCGGTGACGATTCTGCAGGAGGAAGATGTTGAGGGGGCCTGGGGAGGGTAGGGGTGAGATGGGAGGTGGGGCGTGGAGGGGGGCTCACTTTTTGTCGAAAAAAAAGATCAGGGCGGGGACGATTCTGCAGGAGGAAGATGCTAGGGGTCTGGGTAGGATGGTGGTGGGGTGAGGGAGGGGGGGGGGTATGAAACCGTGGTGAAAAACCGATGTCTGCATTCCCTGGCTGACTGGGCGATACGATGCTTGATATGGAATTGAAGGAGATGCGCTGTCACATATGAAGAAGGATTCTTCGGTAACCAGGCGTCACGCCGGGGTCACTGGGTGCAGAATTCGAGGAAGGAGACGGAGAATATTGGGGAAAAGACAGGAAAAAAAAACCGACATTATTGATGACAAATCGATGGCGCACCAAATACCGATACGGGCTTTTGACAGCATGTTATAATGTCTTTCGCTTCCGGTTGTGGGTTTTTCCTTCATGCAATCTATTCCATTTGCCTGTGAATGTTGTGTTTTTGGGGTAGTTGGTGCAACGGCCAGCCATGTGGTTTAATAACCACGTCATGATTTAATATAAATCACTTGCCATTTATGATTTGTCCTCGTGTCGTCGCTTGATTTTCCTTTCATTAGATGAAGCTAGCTTCAGCGGAATTCCACTGTGTCGCAATCCGTGCATATGGCCTAGGTTTTTGTCTTGTGCTGAAGCTTAACGCTCGCAGTGCGACAACATCGTCTGTATTATAGAAGAAAACCTATTTTTGGTTCACTGTGTTGAACGCACAGGCAACTTGTAATAAAATCGCTAACCCCCTGTTACAGTAATGAAGTAACAGATGTGAATTTCTTGCCCGTGGTTGGGCAGCGAATCCCTTTATTGTTCAATGTCACGACATTTGGGTGCAGATCTGATAACCAGGTTCCCTTCCCGCCAGCATACCAGTCTATTTCGGACTGTCCCTATGCCGCGTCGTATAGAGAAGATATATATATATGTTTATCGTTATTCCTATGTGTCGTATGGCAGAGCAATCGAATTGGAAATGTTATCGAGCAATAACCCAATTGGATCCCCTGGGAGGCATTTGAATTGAATCAGACAGGCTGTAGTGTAGGGTAGGAGAGAGGAAAGGGCTTTTCGGCTGATGTGGTGCCATTCGGAATGTCTGACGCCCCGGCCACATTCCAATTTTTTGGCTGATTGTATTGCGTCGCTGACGCTTAGAATATGCCGCGGCCCGACGCACTCTAAAATACGGATTTATCACTCTGTGGAGGTCCTCTCAAGGCGCTCAATAAAGTAGGAATTTTGCTTCGGAGCCGGGCGGTGAAATCTGAAAAATCTTCCTGCTGTGACTGACGGTAAATCATGACTTGTTGCCTTTAGCGGTGTCAACGATGAACGGCTACGGGGGGATTTGGGGCCCGCCTTGCACCTCTTCAGTTATTTGTAATCCATCCACCCCCCGGGGGGGGGGGGGGGGCGTGGTGGGGTGACGTAGGGTGGGGGGGGAATCCTATGGAATCCATAACGGGGCTCACGGTGAAGAGATTTGGGGTGGTGGGGAGGGTGAGGGCTGTGTCCAGGGAGGGGCGCCAGGTCCCATGTGGCCGTGGGTTTTAACCGTGTTTATTAACACTTGCAAGGGTTTAAGCGGGCGATATTGCAGGAGATTGTAAGGCCATAGTTGGTATTCATCATTGCCCTGGGTGGGTCCCCGCGCCCATCATGTCCTGTGGGGTGACACTGTGGGGATTGGTATCAAAGTACCCCCCTGCCTCACACAGGAACCCCGGACCCCTCGCTCATCCCTCACCCCAGGTCCCTCCCTCACCCCACCCTAGACCCCTCCCTCACCCCCCACCCCCAGACGCCTCCCTCTCCACCCTCCCCGGTCACGTGCCGACTGGAATCACGATCTCTTATGGGTTTTTAACCCCTCTCGGCGGTCTGTGAGGGGGTGAGGGAAGTCACAGATTCAAAAAGTGAAAGACGCGTATTTAAGGGTGGCATCATTGTTCAAAGTCTGCATCCTATTATAGTTTTTTGACGATGGGGACTTTCTTGTGAGCTCATTTGGGTCAGTTTTTCGCATTGAGTATCGGCAGAATGGTTCGTGAAAGCTCTCTCTGGCGTAGCATGTGCAGATCATATAAGAGGGAATGATAGGATGGGCGTGTGGGATCGGGATAAAGCCTGATACGGTAACCATGGATCTGTGCCCCTTGGGTCCTTTGACCAACCTTTCTTTTGCCCTATGGTCGTCTGTACAGTCCTTACCCTGGCGCCACGACATGGGCAGTTCCACTCGGGAACCAGAATATGCGTAGAAGTAGCTGTTTTAGGTTGCCTTTGTGCACATATGAGATGTTTAACTGAATAGTAGATAATAATATTAGAGCATATTTGGCCGCCGCACGTTACATTTTGACATGGGATGGTCGAAGTTGAACCGTTGTCGGCAATTCTACGGATGTGATATGGTTTTCCGAAGCCACTCTGAATCAAGATTGTTGAAAACCCATTAACCAGAAATGATTTTATTCAACAGAGGAAAAGTATAGAAAAGCCCCTTCAAGCTTTCGTGTTTAAGCAAGGATAATGAAATACCTTGTCATAAGGTCCTATGTCATAAGGGTGTAAGTCTGGGACCTGAGAGGTAGGTTATGGTAAGGTAATTTAGTTAATTCAAAATGCCGTTAATATCACCCCAATCACATGACGTGTGATAACTGGAGCGGTGCAATTCTGTGGCTAATGTCTGTGGTGATGACCACATCTACATCAACGGCTATCGCTATCTAGATGCATATGGTATCTGGTGGTGAACTGCTGCTCTATCCGTGCCACATACCGTGACGTCCACTGACATACGCCCCATGTCCTTCTTCGTAAAGAGTAGGGGGATACCCCCGGGAACATGGCTCCACTCTCCCTCCCTTCTCCCATTGACGCGATATGACCAAAAGTGGTTAAAGCGCCTTGAATATACAACCAACCCCGACATACGCCCCGACCAGATATTCGTGCGGTGAGCCGTCCTCTGGGGAATAAGACCACGTGGCCGCCACCGCCACCGCCCCGCCCCCTATCGCCCGAAACCGGACCGGAAATGGGTCGGTCGTTCCGATGCTGACAACGTCGGTGACTTGCGGCCGCTTCCGGGACGTCGGATAGCTGTTTAACTGCCGCGTCTGACAGCGCCCGATGTGCGCTCTCCCCTCGCTAGATGGCGCCCCACCTCGCCCCAGCCCCAGCGCCCGATGTGCGCTCTCCCCGCCGCTAGATGGCGCCCCACCCCGCCCCAGCCCCAGCGCCCGATGTGCGCTCTCCCCGCCGCTAGATGGCGCCCCACCCCGCCCCAGCCCCAGCGCCCGATGTGCGCTCTCCTCGCCGCTAGATGGCGCCACACCCCCCGCCCCAGCCTCTGCCCCCGACACCCCGCCGCGCACAGGTCACTACACCCCCCGGGGTCCACGCCTCGTCACAAGCAACCGTAATATCTCAAATCAGCTGTGACAGGGGCTGGTGGAGCCCGGGAAAAATGAGCTCACCGAGGGCGACGACCTCTGAGCGGCGTGGCCACGACCTGACCGACCGTGGTTAGTACACGCGATGGCGGTTCTGCCTTTTTTTTGTTGTGTCTACGGCGCGGAAATCAATTCAACCGTGGCGTAATGGTTGCTTTGTGTCCGTCAGCGGCTGAAGCCAGTTGAGCTTTATCCCGCGGTGCCATGGGGGTGGCGGCAGGCTGCGGAATGTCCCGTGTTTATGTACTGGTGGCATAGCGGCAACACCAGTGCAGCGATCATTGTGCCAAGAGGCAGCGACCAGAGGTTGGTGGGGGGAATCCATCTGCTGTCCACAAGGCGATGCCCGTGATTGGATGGGGTGGGGTGGGGGCGAGAGCGGGGCGGGGACCTGTGGGGACGGGGATGGGTTGGTAAGATACTGCCGGCGAGGGGTGAAGGGGGACGGAGAAGCCGGACGGAAAAGCCGGACGTAGAACCCGGATGTGTCTTGACGATGGTTCGGGGTCACTGATATCTGGGTGCAAATATTTCTCTACAGGATTTTTCCGTTGAGGGGAACATGTATTAACCATCTCGATGCGTAAATTATCTGGCGACAGTGACTTCACCGACTGCGGATTACGTATGGTTATCATTGTCACAGCAATAAATGTTCTGGAGAAGGCGATTCCAATTTATTAACTTAATTGCATTATCTATGCAGTGTCCGGGAACTTTCCTAGTTCAGATGGTAGGACCCATCGCTTTCCGGGATCGGGATTGGAGGCAGACTTTAACCCGGAAGCTCTAGACATCTGGAGCTCAGTTGGCTGAGCTGGAGGTCGTGGGTTCGAAGCCTGGTACCTTCAGCTGGGGCATGTTTTACCCACTTCCATGTCGTTGTTTGCGGCAGATTTTTGGCCCCAACTAAGCCTTCAGGGGCCGTATTCATACTCGCCACTTAGGCTTCGCTACTGGTGTAAGTGGAAGCTTTGTCGAGCGATTTTCGGCTTCACAATACATAACGAGCCACCCAAGGGGTGGATTTTCTGAATTAAGAAAGTGTTAAAATTATATCGAAGAGCATTTCTTTGTAGTGAGCACAATCACAACGGGCTGGTGAGGCTAAGACTAAAATGCACTTTTCGTGCGTCGGCTATGTGTGGATTATGAATACGGCTCCACGTGCATAACAAGCGCCGTTAAAGAGCCACATTTCTGAAGTTCCCGACTGTGTTGGGAGGCTTACCGCTGGTGTCACTCTATGCAAAACAAGGCTCCGACAAACTTTGTTACGAGTATTTTACTCGAATCGTGCCTATAGCGACGTGCCAATTCAAAAAAACAAAATAACGAATTTCAAGATAAAACTATTATGGAAGACGCAGAGTAGCCACTTAAAGTGTCGCCGTCACACTGTGATGGCGCGGAAGGGCTTTATATGTCACGTGACCTGCATCCTCCCAGACCCGACCTCAATCCGAGGCCGCCAGATCGGGCGATAAGCCGGGGATTTACGGTAGTGGTCACGTGGTTGGTTTACAGCCAGCCGTGGCAAATTCATGTCCGGCCCTCCACTTCCGGTAGCTGGCTGTGACGTCACATCTCTTGGATTGGGGAGTCACGTGGGTTTGGTTTATTCCGTGACGACGTTTATCTTTGTGGTTTGTGTTTTTTGTAGCTTATTTTTTGATCGCCACGCGGTGATTGTAAATCACCCAGGTTGTCACCCCTCCCCCCCCCCCCCCCCGCCCCCCCGCCGTCTCCCTGACCCATCTCTCTTTCTCTCCCTCTTTTACATCCGGTCTCTGATTCGGTCTGGAGTCTTCTCAAGCACGCTGAGCCTCACTTTACGAAAACACACAAACACACACACATAAAAAAAGACCGGGATGGAAATCATGCAAAATAGGGCGAAGATATATAGGACAAGGGGGGCGTGACGGAGGGAAGCGCCGCCTTCAACCGACGGCCGCTTTTGTGTGTTCACGTCACGCCCCGGGGGCCGCCCTCCAAGAGCCCAAGGGTTGGGGCTGTCCGCCGCGTAATGGCCGACGGAAGCCAGGTTTGTGGGCCAAGACGAATTGCATCTTGTGTTGCTCACGACGTGCAAGGCTTGCGAGCGCCCCCCCCCCTCCCACTCCTCTCTCGCGTGCTTACAGCCCCTGCCCCCTCCCTCCCCGCCCATCTCATTTTCTTCCTCCACACCCTTTGCCCCCCCCCCCCCCACCCACCCACCCACCCATCCGCCTTCTGGTTACGACTGGCTTGAAGACGGTCCGGCCACCGTGAAAGCGAAAAGTTTAGTCTCGGCTCTCAACGGCCATGGCTGCTGCCATGACTGACGTCATTAAACTTTCAAATTACCTTTATACTAATGGGGTCATATTTCAGCTTTATAGCCCTGACCCGAATCCATGTCAGCCCCCCCCCCCCTCCCTCCCCTTCAGGTCACCCCTCCCCTTAATGGCTACCATCCCGTGCTTCCCTCCCTTTGTGTGTCGGCGAGGGAAGCGGCTTTTGCCTAACTTTGTAAAAGGGGCTTTCATTGTTGACTTTTTTGGGGGCTCCTTTTGAAGTGTCCCTATCGCCGTCTTGCAAGACCCGTGTCACATCTCCACGAGGCTGTAGGGACCCTTATGTGGCAGCGACCAGCCAATGGGGAAGGGGGCGGAGCGGGGGGCCGGGGGCGGGGAGGGGGGTGGGGGGGGGCGGGGGCGGTGCCTCTAGACGTCTTTCAGAGACCTCTGAATGGGAAGCTCCAGGATCCAACTTGTGTATTGCAGGTTTAATTACCTTTCCGGGTGTGGGGTAATAGTTGTCTCCGTGATTATAATACCCCTTGCACTAGACCGAATACCGACGCTGATTGCTTGGCATTACCGGCCAAGCGGTCGGCGAACTCCCAGAAGTTAACTTGGATGGGCACGTGGATCGGTGGTTCGCGCCCCGCTGTGTGGTCGCAGGATAAAGATCACATGTCCTTCTTCACAAAGAATAGGGGGTTACCCCCGGGGATATGGCTCCACTCTCCTTTCCTTTTCCCATTGACACGATATGAACAAAAGTGGTTAAAGCGACCTGAATATACAACCAACCAAACCGGAAGTTAACTTCCAAGTTGTCTCCATGGCAACTGTTCGGCTTTTCCCGTGAACATTCTTGGATGTTAGAATCACATATGGAAACTGGGTGGCGATTTCCTCATTGCATATGGTAATCTGATATCTGTTTTTTGTGTTATACATTGTTGTATTTTGATCCAGCTGTTTAAGGTCCGATGTCTGATTGCATGGTTCATTGCATTGCTGTGTCATGACAGTCGTAGAACCGTTTTATCATAAAGGAGCCAAATACTTGGTTCTTATCTGTTGACATACTAAACACTGGATTCAATATGGTGTGCAGGAGTCATCCTAGCTCAGTTGGTAAGCGGGCTGACCTGAAGGTATTAACAGGTCGTGGGTTCGCGCCCAAATATCTGGGGCAAGTTTCATTTATCCAACCCCATTTCATGGTTGTAAGTTTCTTGCCCAAAGCTGCATTTGTACAAACGTTCCTTCAAGCCCCCATATTTCCACATTAGGTGCAGTATTTCGCCCATTGGCATTTGACATCGTGGCATTAGACTTAAAGGCATCTTTGTCCATGTCTCAGGGTGACATTGTGGCACTCCGGCTGGGTGCCGAATGGTGTGGTGTGGTTGGCATGCCCACGGGAGACACGAGCCTGTCTCTATGGCAACTAATCTTACCCCTCCGCCCTCCCCCGTTTCTACGTCAGTCGTGACCGGTTTACTCTCTTGGAGTTCTGCGGAACCGAATGCGCGTCTGGACGAACTACTTTTCTGAAAGGAACTACTTTTCTGGAAGGACTACTTTTCTTGACGGACTACTTTTCCGCGAAGGTCTAAATGAGGCGAAAGTGCGAAGGGGTCTGGGGTAGCACTGGGACGAGTGTGGGGGTTGCAGGGGGCTGTGTGTCACCGGCCATCCCAGCGGACCACGTGGCTAATGGAAGGGGATGAATCTTAGATTTCGTACGAGAAAGAAGTCAAAGGTGGCCAGAAGCGGGCTCAACATAAATGGAGACGGTGGAGGGGGGGGGGGGGGGTGGGGGGGCGAAAGAACTTCATAGAGATGACGCTCGTGGATTCCATTGCTTATACCCAGGTGTGGCGGTAGGAATGGCAGGGGGGGGGGGTGGAGGTGAGGTAGATTTGGGGTGATTGGTGGGGGACGAGGAGGATTGGGATGGGGTGGGGGTACCTGTGTATGGTCTGGATAGATATCCCCCAGGGACCGAGTTACTTACCCCCGGGGCTGTAAATGAATCTAGCAATGAGGCCCGGTTGTTTTCATGAGTGACCGCTGGGTGGCGCCGCCTTTCAAGGTGTGTGGGCAATGTCCCGCCACCCTGTCACAGTCCCCTTTCAGGCTGCCACAAGCCTCTCCCACCTCTCCGCCCCCATCTCCCGTCTCTCTCTTTCTCTCTCTTTCACTCGTCACACCCAACCCACCCCCATCCCTCACCCCTGTGTTTTTTTATCGCCCGTCTCCCCTTTCTTTCACTCCTTACTTCTCTCTTGTTCCCTCCCACCCGTATTTAGTTTTTCACCGCCACCATCCATCTTCCCTCTCTGGAATTTTCTTAACTTTTTTTTTAACATTTTCTTAAATTTTCTTAAATTTTTATAACACCGTTCTTTCGTTTTCTCCACCTGTCTCTTCTGGTCCCCCCCCCCCACCCCACCCCCCTGCTGCGCCCATCTATTGCCCATTCACCGTCACAAAGGGTGAGCTCTAGATGGCTTTCCTAGCGCCTCCACGGGGCCTAGGTGCTATATACCCTAGTAATCCTAGCGCGTCTACACGGTCTAGGCGTTGGGGCCACGAGGGATCTTCACACCCTGGCCTACCGATAACCGGCCCCCACACCCACCCACCCATTCGTCGTCATGGCTGCCCCCGCCGCCCGCAATTCTCCATGTTGGTTCCGATCTCCTCCCTCTCCCCCTGTCCCCACCCCCTTTCCCTACCCTCTCTCCCCACCCCTTTCCCCACCCCCTCTCCCCACCCCATGCGCTGACGCCTCTGTGACAGCTACTCGCCAATATGTGTCTAACTGGGCGTCAGATGCATGGTGGGGGGGGGGGGGGGGGGGGGTGCGACGGCTGGGTGGGGATACAAAAAGGTGATTTCGAAGGAGGTTGGTAAGAGTGTATGGTTGAGGGAGGTGGGGTACGAGCGTAGGATAGGAGTGATGAGTGGGGTGAGAGGGTTGTGTGGTAGATGGGGGATAAGAGGGTTGTATGGGGGTCGGTAGAGAGTTGAGTTGGTTAAGGAGGTTGGTAAAGGTGTGGTATTAAGTTTGGGGATATGGGCGAGTGGTATATAGGAGGGTAAGCTGGTGGGGGGAGACTCTAAGGAGGATGCCTGGTTGACTGCTTGCTGCAGTCGCCACGGGGGGTCGTGCGGTCCGGATCTATCCGGAGATGGATGCCGCTGGTGGCTGTGGCTGGCTGGCTGGGATCCGCGGACCTCGAGGCGGGAAGCCATCCGGAAAGGCGATAACAGGGGTAAACCCGGGATCCATCATGGATGTCCTGTGGCCGACCTGGCGGACTCGCGCATCCTGGGCTAGGGGTGGGGCTGGGGCTGTGGCTGGGGCTGGGCCTGGGGCTGGGGCTGGGGCTGGGGCTGGGGCTGGGGCTGGGGCTGGGGCTGGGGCTAGGGCTAGGGCTGGTTCTGGGGCTTGGGCTGGGGCTGGGGCTAGGGCTGGGGCTGGGCCTGGGCCTAGGGTTGGGGCTGGGGCTGGTTTACTGGCGACTGGGGTTGGGGCTGCCGTGGGGATGACACAATCATGGGGGTCGGGTCGGGTCGGGTGGGGGTAGGACACCGGTGGACAATCACGAGGGTGACGTGCCAGGGCGTGGTGGTGTGGGAGGGTGCTCTCAGTCCTGGAAAGCGACCGTCTCTCCCGAGGGTGTTGTGACTGGGGTGCAATGATCCATGGTGTGCAGTGTGACTAGACTCCCCTGTGTAACTAAGGCCTGTAGGCCGAGACAGAAGGCATTCTGTCTTGGATTAGACTGACTGTAGTTAGACCCTGTATATTCATGTGTACTAAGATCCATGATCCCAATGCCGGGGGTACTTCCCCGTCCGCATGCCCTGCTCTCGCATGGCCCTTTTTTCTCGTTTTACGTCAATGTTTCATTATGTTTTTTTTTGACGTGTGTTTATACACATCCAAAACGTCGACCGTTAATCCGACAAACAATATGTATTACACCACTTAGCCGCACGACTAGCCATCTAACCGGGTCCCCAGCTGCCTCCCCCCCCCCTCCTACTCCCATATGTGATCATCTTGCTGAGCAGTTAGTTACCCCATGGGATATTTACCCTGTCACTGGGATGGTTAACCCGCTTTGGCCGATTGAGGTTCGCTTTAGGGGCTGCAGCGAGGTTCATTTGGATTTACAGTCCGCCGATAGCGCAACTGACAGGGGTGCGAGCTCCAAGACGGCTGCGGCCAAAATTAAGAAGACCACCATGCTCCACCCGCGACAGTCCCTCCTCCCCCACCCCAGTCCCACCCCTGACAGCCTCTCCACCCGACCCAGCCCCACCACCCCTGACAGCCTCTGACCCCCCCCCTCCCCCCACCCCACTTCCCCCTCACCATACTCGTTTTCCCAAAAGAATCCCGACCCCGACACCCCGATCAGCGGAATTAATGACTCCCTTCCCCATTGTTGGCCTTGCCACACTTGTCTCCTGACACCGATACCGGCGCCTCCAGCCACACCCCACCCCCCCCTCCCCCCACGCCCCCCGCAACCTCCTCCATTGGTCCTCCCCGTTATTTGGAATGTGCCTCCCCCCGATCCCCCCCCCCCGCCCCGCCTCCCACAAGCTCCTCCATTGGTCCTCCCCATTATACGGAATGTGCCTCCCCCCTTCCCTCGCCCACCCCCCGTTCGTTCCGTCCCTCGAGGAAGACTTACGACAGCGTCTATTAATTCCGAGTCCGACTTTCCATTCGGACCCCGCCCCGTCTGTTGAACGCGGTAGATTCATCTCCGACTATCCCGACGGGTCGCATCTGCTCACCGCCGTGTCTGGAGCTCACGTGACAGGCCCGTCCTCGCCCCCCCCCCCCCTCCTCCCCTGCCAGCCGTCACCCTTATCCTACGTAATCCCCGCAAGACCAATCACGTGGCTTCTCCGGAGACCGGCCGTGCGGCTCGTGTCCGCCTAGCGGTGTCCGCATTAACTACGGAGTGATTTATCACCCCGCCCGTCGCGCCCCCTGGTGACGGCGGCGCGAGGTCGGGGTCGTTTCTCACGCGGCGGTCTGTCTCACGCGGCGGTCTGCCTCACGCGGCGGTCTGCCTCACGCCGCGGTCTGTCTCACGCGGCGGTCTGTCTGTCTCACGCCGCGGTCTGGCTCACGCGGCGGTCTGCCTCACGCGGCGGTCTGCCTCACGCGGCGGTCTGTCTGCCTCACGCGGCGGTCTGTCTGTCTCACGCGGCGGTCTGTCTCACGCGGCAATCTGTCTCACGCCGCGGTCTGTCTCACGCGGCGGTCTGTCTCACGCGGGGGTCTGTCTGTCTCACGCCGCGGTCTGCCTCACGCGGCGGTCTGCCTCACGCGGCGATCTGCCTCACGCGGCGGTCTGTCTCACACCGCGGTCTGTCTCACGCGCCGGTCTGCCTCACGCGGCGGTCTGTCTCACGCGGGGGTCTGTCTATCTCACGCGGCGGTCTGTCTCACGCGGGGGTCTGTCTGTCTCACGCCGCGGTCTGTCACGCGGCGGTCTGCCTCACGCGGCGGTCTGTCTCACGCGGCGGTCTGCCTCACGCGGCGGTCTGTCTCACGCGGCGGTCTGCCTCACGCGGCGATCTGTCTCACGCGGCGGTCTGTCTCACGCGAGGGTCTGTCTGTCTCACGCCGCGGTCTGTCTCACGCGGCGGTCTGCCTCACGCGGCGGTCTGTCTCACGCGGGGGTCTGCTCACGCGCTCTTTCGAATAGAGCTGTCAACGTTATGTGTCCATTACAAGCGACTGGCGGGGCGCTCGGGAGTTTACAAAAGGAGCCCCACGCGTTTCAGGGCCCCTTAGGCACGTAACATTCCGTACGTACGGCGTGTCGCGGTGCCATGTCCGCCGGGGAGAAACCGGAGACAAAGGACGCGCGGTCTACATATATATGGGGACTGGCGTCGTGGCTTTGCTTACCAACAAAGAAAGCGGGCCTTGTTTCTGCTGTGACCTTCCATCGGGTGTATTATTCTTGTCCCGTACAGCCAAGCTGACTTGGCCTGTGACGGTTAAGTGTTTACATTGAGTAGTAGAGAATCACATTTGCAGACACCAATCAGTTACGCTTGATGTAAATAGGATATTTTTTCCTATGTAATATGGTTCTATTATTTGGTATCAGGTATAAGACTACGTGGTTGCCGGTCTGAAGCCCACATACGCCTGGGCCTGTCTCATCCTTTCATCCCCTTGCTATGTATGCTTATTTCGCCCCACTTGGCACATGTGTGCATAATAGTGGCATAAAAACAGAAATCCACTCCTGTGATTTTACTAATAAATAGCACACTGTTGTGATGATGACTTCCATGATATGGGGACACCAAATGCATGACAAAATGACCGGTACTCCCCATGGTACCACCTGCAGTATGCATTTATTATCGCTCATACGCAGTGTATGAATCACTGTGGCTGGTATATATGTAGCAGCAGACAACCGCAATGTGGGAACAGGAGCAGTCAGTACTCCCTTGGCCGTAACCCGCTATAAGCTTGGAAAGCATGGCGTTGTCCCGCCGCGGCCACCCCCAAGTATCTAGTGGAGAGGTCTTTCAGGGAGTCCCATTGTCTCATTGCCCATTCAAGTGGGTAATTTGCCAAGCTGCAGGTGGATTTTCGGTGTTTGTCTTTAATTATCCGACCCGACCTGCCCGGCATGGTGAACGGCCAAAAGGGGCCACCGGACTTTTTTTTTCTCCGGCGGAGGAATCGATTTTAGGGTCGTTGCGACGCGACGTGTGCCGCACTCAAGGACGGAGGAACGCAGGGCCGCAGCTAACGACTCGGAGGCCTTCTCATTGGCTATTTTGTTCACGTGGATGTTTCTCGTATGTGACGCATTCGATGGCGTGGCCAATGCGATATATTCCGTCGCCTCGTATATTCAGATTTATTTTAATTCAATGTTGTACTCGAATGGCGTTTGTCTTTTTGTCGAATAGGCACTATTTGTCTGCATAATGGTGGCCACGGTTTCGGGTTCCTTCAATCTGAATCAAGTTTTATGTTGCATTAGCGGTGCTGGGACGGAATGATTCGTTCATTCAGTTATTGTTCACCGCGTTGTCAGACAATCGGTCATTTACGTCACGGCGAATGACGTCATGTTTACGTCAAATTTGTCATATATTAGGCCTAGCTCGTGAAATGTAATTGTTTTCACCGCCATAAGTTATACCGTCTTTTTTTTAACGCCCGCTGTATATATAGCCTCGCAGGTTTATTTGCGGGTGACGGCGATTCAAGTAACCCTTTTGTGTGCGACATATCCCGGCGTCACGATGTCAGTTACTATACACCTGTTGTGGGTCTATTTCATGGCCCTTATTGTTCACGACGACTCTCGCGGCCTTGTGTCTGCCGAGATGTGGTCTGATAATGTATCCCATTCTTTCAATGGGACTTGGGGCTCGGGGGGGAGGGGGGGGGGTGGAAGAGGGGAAATGGACTGATGAGGGTGACGGTTAGTGGGGGGGGGGGGGGGAGGGGGGTAGGGGACGTCGTGGGTGGCTCACGGCCGGCGGCACGCAATAGAATCGCTTCCATTTCCTTGGCGTTGCTGTTTTTGGGTTGGCTGTCACAGAATCAAGCCTTACATTGGTTCCCTCGGGAGTAGACATCATGGACATATTGCTTCTTGGCGTGGGAGCCCCAGTGATTGACGTCACATGATTTTATGGTACATTTGAGAAGGACGCCGCGTCTTGCGATGAAGGGAGGGGGTGTAGGTGGGAGGGGGGCGGTAGGGGGGGGGGGCGGGGAGATTGACTTTGGGGTCGTGGCGCGCGGTTTGGCGATTCAAAAAGTGCTTTGGCCAACCGCCTCCCCCTCCCACTCCCCCTCCCCCTCCCTCTCCTCCCCCTCCCACTTCGTCTCCCGTCCCTCTTACTTACCTTAACCGCGTCCGCCAAACTACCGGGCCATCCCCCTTCCTTTTCCGCCTCACCCGCTCCGCTCCCCCCACCCCGGTCTCCCCCCCCCCCACCCCCTCCCCTCCAGACGTTGGTTGACGGGGTCTTTGTCGCGTGGTGGCTGAGGACAGGCCCCCCCACAGTGATCCATCATGCTATTAGCGGACAAACCCAGATAATTCCCGGGACAATTGATATCAATTTAAATGCGATCCAAACGTGAGCTTGGGGGCGACGGTTCGCCATGGTGACCCTCCTCCTCATCTCCCCCACCCTACCCTCATCTACCCCCCCCCCCCGTCCCCTCACCCCACACCCCGTTTCTGCCACGTGGTCCTTCTGTGAGTCGAAGGGAGCCAGACCAACAGCTCATGCATCCCTTCCATCGTTCCATATGGGCTGTTTTATCTTTTAACGGGGTGACGTCTATTCAGACGGTGTGTAAAGAACGGGGGCGGGGCGGCGGGGGGGGGGGGGCAGTGGGGTGGGGGGGGCAGTTGGCAAGGGGCCTGTTTGGAAACGGCATTACTCCACCCCACCCACCGCCCACCCCCACCACACGCCTTTGCAATCGCCTTCGTGAATGTTTGCGTTTAGGATGAGGAGCCACCAATGATAGTGGAACAGGCCAGGGGGAATGTGAAGGTGTGTGTGGGTAGATGAGTAGGGGGGTGGGGGAGGGAGGCTAGTTGATGATGGGGGGAGTGGGGGGCGGCTCATGGATCAGTAGAGCGGGCTGGGGTAAAGTGGGTGGTGTGGGGGGGGGGGTATTTAGATTGTAGACTTTGCTCAAGTGGGAACGATGATTTTTCGTCGCGAAAAGACAGATCTCCCCGTGGCAACCTGGGGTGGGTGGGGGAGGTGTTTGTTTGTCTCTTGGGCGGAATCTGGTGCTTTTTGGCAGGGGTATTAGGCCTGGCGACTGTGGTGATTGGATGGTGATGGGCGGTGGGCC
>OZ025260.1:22724992-22923296 GCA_964019135.1 Arenicola marina | reverse complement strand
AAACGCGGATGTATCGCTAGGGTGTGGACGGTGTTTGGAGTGGAAGAAGGAGGGTGGGGTGTGGAAAGAGGGTGCGGGTGGGGTGATGGTTCCAAAGTGAATAAGATGATTAGAGAACGAAACGGGGGGAGGGGGGGGGGCATGTCGGCGGCTGCCTCATGAGATGAGGGGACGGTGGAGTGCAATAGGGTCGGGCCGGCCAAAAGTTTGGCCAGACAGACAGACAGCCAGGCAGTGTGCGGCACCATCGAGGGTTACCAACCAGTCTTAATTGGCACATCTGAAGCCCTCAATACATTGGCCCACATTTAATGTGCCCCGTCTTCTCGTTTTGCTCTTTGGCTCAGTCATTACGTGTGGTGTAACATCACCCTCGTAACCCCGGGGCCACGAGAGCTGCCCTGCCCCCCCCCCACCACCCCACCCCCATATGTACCCAGCCCACTATCACCCCTCCCCGCCAAGACCCCACCCCACAACTCCCCATTACCTCACCTCCCCCCCCCCCCCCGCCTTTCTCCCTCAGGAGACCAAAGGATTAGCGTTTGCGTGACGTACATAGTAGTTTTTGGGTCCCATGGTGTTTGGAGATTAAGCTGACAGCCCTGAGGCTATATTTCGTGGCATTTATCTGGCGGCCCGGGGGTGTCGTGTGTTTCACCGGCTGGCTGTGTCCACAGTGCTGGGGCGGTGATAACAGCTGATGTTTTCCCTAATCTGGAGTGTATCGCCCGTGATTGGTTGATAAAGAACAGAAAAAACCGATTAAGCCGTCAGTTCCCTTGGCATTCGGCAAGCCGGGGGTAGCCTTCTGTCTGGTAAATCAACGACAGCAACGCTCGACTTGTTGTGAAATCGTGTCGGTCTCCCGACTGCATCGGTCCTTATTTTAATTACCCTGGCTTTATGCCCTTGTTGATGTTCTGGGTGACCTACTCGCCACGTCACTTCCGGTGTCATGGCGTGTACTAAATAGGTCATGGCACGGAGATCAAACATCCTGGGTGTCAATACCTTCGTCAACAGCTGAATATAATATTCGCCAATTTACGACCACCCCTCTTGGACGTCCCCCTCCACGTTAAGTGGTTGTGGTTTTACGCCCGCCTCTGTGTGCCACGAGGCTTAATTAGGCCTAGGAACCTTCGGGGACAAGGAATGATTGTGGACGAAAGATGCTCCAGATTTTATCGCCTGGACTGGGTTTTAAACTACGGAAGCTGCTTTGTGGCCGCCCCTCTGCAACTGGGAAGCATCCGTGGTTCAGTTGGTAAGCCGACTGAGCTGCAGATCAACAGGTCGTGGGTCGCAGGATAAAGTACCCAGGTTTTTATTGACAAAGAGTAGGGGGTTACCCCGGGGCCATGGCTCCATTCTCCCTTCCTCCTTCTCCCATTGACGCGATATTACCAAAACTGGTTAAAGCGTCCTGAATATACCACCAATCGATTGACGGCCGCTGTATCTGGGGCTGCTTCACCCAAGCCCGTCTCATTGTCCGGCGGAGTTTACTGGCCCTATCTGGCGTTCATGTGCATAAAAGCGACACCTAAACACCAACAGTCCATTTGTTCCTCTTGTACGTGGCCATCAACCCACAGCACGATATGGAAGGGGGAATATTTATTCGACTAGACTCTTTTTCAATTGTCTCGTGTGAAGGAGGAAACTTCTGATGATTAGGTTGTACGTAGTTGGACATGAAACCGACGGAGTATTGCGTTAGCGGAACGTCCTCTGCCGGGAGATCGGGTCAGGGGATGCCTGTCTGAGCCGACCACTGTTCCAGGGGGATGGCTGGTAGGGCTTGCTAGTTTGTAAAACGGACCTTACAACTGATGGTGTGCTTCGTTCGGCCTCCCTGCCCACTCCCAGTGAGTCCACTCCCATTGTGGCCTCCCCTTGGGGTCCGCTGGTCGGGATTTGTGAGTGGGTGGGTGGGTGGGATGGAGGGCCTGTCGTGAACCCCGTGGGGGTGAACTAGGGGAAATCGCGCACGGGCCTCGCCCCGCTCGCGGCCCCTGTCACACTGCGCATGCGTCGGAATCCAATAGCATTCTTCCGCCCATGGCGTCATGTAGACACGTCACAGGAGGGCCTTGGAAAACCGGAATTAGATCTCACGTCTCGCTTAGCTCTCGGCAATGCGCAAGACGTGGACGAGAGGCGACGCGACGCGAGCTGATCCCATCCAGATACCGCTCAGATCCGAGAAGCTGCGAGAGCCCTGGATTGCCCCTCTATGGGTCGCGGAAGACGTTATCATGTTCTGCTTGGCGCTAATGCCTGGCGCCGTGGTCTGTAGATGCCCTAAGACAATGCGCCTCTCATACTGAAACCATAGGCCAAGCTCCAGGGTGATTATTGTCTCTCCACCCCCATATCCCCACCCCACCACCCCATCCCGCGCATAATATCGCTTTCGGGTGCTTATCCCGCATGGTGACCATGTCGGCGGCAGGCTACCTGGCTTGGTGCCAACAGTAATAATATTTTTCCCAATGCATTATCGCCCGAACCGTCATAAAAACAAACAAATCCCGTACTGTCTCGCGTCCACAACTTCCCATCAGTAGCACATTTTGTCCACTGAAGTTACGTTAAATGACGAACAATGGGCGGGAAACAGCCCCTTTTTTTACTCAATCAACCCTTTTTTTTTTACTCAATCAATGTATGAGCTTGGGCCTTAGTTTTACTGGTCTGATATTCCTTTATTAGCGTGCTTTAGCCGCCATTTGAGTATTCTGTACAAACAAAATAGTCATACTGTTATTTCTTTCGCTTATCCGCGAGCGGGGCGGCTAGTAATTGAAATGGTAGTGGGTTGGGCGTACATCCTTTTGATTGCACAGCTGACAATTCTACAACATGAAGGTCTTTCTCTGTCGCACACAGAGGCGAAGGCTCCTCTACCAGTGAAGCAACAGCCCAAAGTCCCCCAAATCCCCATGTATTGGCTTTTCTCTCCCTCTCGCACAGAGGCTCTGGGATACTATTGGATTTCCTCCCTCTCTCTCGTAGAGACACTGGGATACAATTGGCTTTCCTCTCTCTCTCGCATAGAGGCTCTAAGATACAATTGGCTTTCCTCCCTCTCTCGCACAGAGACTGAGATACAATTGGCTTTCCTCCCCTCCCTCGCACAGAGGGTCGGACACTATTGACTTTTCTCCCTCTCTGGCACAGAGGCTCGGAAATACTAGTGGCTTTCCTCCCTCTCTCGCACAGAGGCTTTGGGGTACCATTGCCTTCACTCCCTCTCTCGCACAGAGGCTCGGAGATACCATTTCCTTCCCTCCCTCTCTCGCACAGAGCCTCGGAGAGACCATTCCCTTCCCTCCCTCTCTCGCACAGAGGCTCGGAGATACCATTTCCTTCCCTCCCTCTCTCGCACAGAGGCTCGGAGATACCATTGCCTTTTCCTCCTCTCGCACAGAGGCTCGGATTCTATTCGCTTTCCTCCCTCTCTCGCGCAGAGACTCTGTGGTGCTATTGCCTTTCCTCCCTCTCTCACACATAGGCTGGGTGGGGGGGGGGGGTTACAATGAGACATGTCTGTAGAGTGTCTGTAGACATGTTATTTGGTAGATGGAAATCAAATAAGAAAACTCGCATGATTACTCGAGTGCCCGTCCCAGTGTGTATCAAGCCAGCCCGGGGCCCCGGTTACAGCCTCATCCGCGGCTGTCCGCGCTATGCCTCGTTCCCAGGCGGTCTGACCCTGAGCGCGGATGAACGGTGGATCAATGGTCGGTCTGTGCATTCTGGCTGCTGCTGGCTTGCTGAGTTAGTGCTGGGGTCAGCCACCATCCAACCAGATAGTCAGTCAGTCGTCAGTCAGTCGCTAGATGTATCACGTGCACAACAACCAGCATTGCTCAGTCCAGATATGTTAGCTCAGCGCGTGCGGTAGAACCGAATGCTGCGTTCGCCTGATCTGCTGGTCGTGACGGGAAGTTTAGCTTCTCGGCAACCAGTGTCTTCTTAGGGAATATTGTATCCTGCTGTTGATTACCGTTAGGATTGTGGAATATATCTGCTGGCTGTAACTGATTGCATTGTCGGTTTTATGGTGTTCTGTTTATGTGTTTTGTGTGTTGTTGGCGTGTATGTTATATGTTAAGCCTGGTGTATTTACTGCAGCGAGAAAGAGGAGGTAGAGTAGTAAATCACCTGTGTTGTTGTTTGACTGTATTGACGTCTCGCCTGACCTCTCGCTCTCTCTCTCGCAGATAACGAAATGATGACGAGCTTCTCGAACCCCAACTACAATCTGTTGGACGTTGACGCCCTCAACTCGAACCTGCCGTCCTCCGGTCAGCTCTACGACAACACCCACATCTACGAGGATGTCGACACCTCGTCGTCCGACTCCTTCGGCGCCGACACCACCACGTCATCCAAGAATGGGGTGACGTCATCATCGATGACGTCAACGACGAAGAAAAGTCGGCAGAAGTACGCCGATATAGACCTTTCGGCAATGGGGATGGCGCTGCCCGGGGAGGGGGGCGGGCGCGCGCCCGGGGGTGGCAGCGGCGGCGGCGGCGGTGGGGGGAGGCTGACCAAGAACGGCAGTCTGAGCACCCCGGACAGCGTGACGTCATTGGATAGCGAGGACCGTGATTCTGCGTACTGCCTGTCCACCGCCGTCAGTCCCTATGGCGACCGAAGCGGGGGTCTCACCACCCCCGGGGGCCTCACCCCGTCTTCCGGCCCCGCCCGCCACCACCACCGTACCCCCGACACGGAGGAGGATGAGGAGGAAGAAGAGGACGATGACATGGCGCCATATGCCGAGTACCGCCCCAAGGGCTTCCTCGGGTACTACGCCAGCGAGGGTGGGGACCGCTGTCACCCTGCCCAGGGTGCGCGGGCGGACCCCCGCGACCCCGGCGATGCCAACCAGACCCGGGCCGTCCGCCAGGGGGGTGACAAGTCGGAGAGGGGCACCCCTCCGCGACAGGCGACCCCCGCCACCTCGGCCGCCTCCACCGCCAAGGACACCAAGGACAAGTAAGCATCGCATTTATTTTATATTCCTCACCATATTACATCAACTTCAACATCGGCGTATTATAGATGATTTCCTCGCGGACGAAATCCCTCGCTGTTGTAACTTTTATTTGTGAGTAACGGTTCGTAGTAATAGGGCACAACGCGGGTGTGTTGTCCACTAGATGAGGGGGGGGAACCGTACGCGCATCATAACGTCTCCTGGCTATAGTGGTCGCCCAATGACGTGTATGTGACAACAGGTGAGTGTTCCGTGTAGTGCGTCATGACGTCACCACGGGTTACGTTATGATGTACTGAGACTTTTTAGGCCCCCATTTCGTAATGCACAGATATTTCGCTGAAAGGGAAGTACTATTATGAATTATTCTCTGCTGTTCGCGTTTGCTAAGTAACAATGGAGTACTGTTTGAGACGTTTGTCAGTGGAAGTGCCTTTTGCCTGTAAACTGGGCCTTAAAGTCACGTTTTGCGCAAGGCATGTCTGTAAAGGTAGGGGGGTGGGGTGGGGGGGGGTATGTATATGGTGGCATCCTTGCAGTTTCTTACAAAGAAGCGACTCTTCATGAAGTTATGACCATCAAGTGCCTGAATCATGAAAGGAAATTGCGACATCAAGATGTAATTACCGATAATGAAACTATATTAGACCGTCTTCAAAGAATCGAAATTGTTTTTACATAGACAAAAATGTAAACGTTGTCAAATATTATAGTGGAACGGACCCCAGGGTGCGTGGTGGTACGTTGAAAGAAGATCGTTGAAAGTAGATCTACACCAGGTTGAGGTATATGCGACAAATAAGTCGGCGAGTGGGAACGCTGTCATGAATTATGGATTCATTCGATAAAGGCGATAAAGAGACACAGCATCTACATTGGGAGCTTGCAAGTGTGATGAAGGAATTCCTTGAGGGAGAGCATGAAGGTCGCGTAGGCGGGGCTTTAGCGGGAAAATCAATTAAGTAAGTAAGAGTTAGAAGGGAATTCGGGTTTGGTGAGTCACAAATCAAAGATCCGCCACGATCAAGGGGCTATCGCTCGGCCTCCCGGACCACAGCCACAGACGATCACTATTCACCCTCCATGTGTCTATATGCCCACGTGTCACCTACGGCAACATGTGCCAAGACTGCGCCACCCCCGCCACCCCAGCCACCCCCAACCCCGGCCACCCCAGCCTCCTCCCCCCCCCCTCCCGGCCACCCCCAACGCCGTCCACCCCAGCCTCCTCCCTCCCCCGCCACCCCCTCACTCCCCCTCCCCGGCCTGCGTCGCCTACTGATTGGATGACTCATCCACTCATCAATGGCCCTAAAATATTCAGCGTGGATTCAGTCACTCTTTGATCAGTACTCGCGGGTTGTGGCGGCCGCTTTCTCTCCTCCCATTGAGCATTACCTTATTTGGTTCAGCTCAAAGACACCCCGGCCACCGCCAGACTCACTTTAGACGCCAAACCCAGACGCCAGACTCACTTTACACGCCAGACTCAGACGAGTCTGACGACCGTCGGCGCCGCCACGGGACAGGCAATGAAATCGACAATGTCGTCTTTGTGCTCCTCCTGGAAACTACTGTGCGGGTGAACCCTCCATCTTCATCTAACACAGATGGCCTCTTGCACACAATAACCCACAATTTATTGCAGTAAAAATCCATTTCCTGGGCCCCAACATGGAAGATTGACCAAGGTTTCATCCAACCATGTGTAGCTCACGTGTAACTCACACCGGCTAATCATTACGACCATCGAATATGATAATGTGCGATGGACCGACGCAATAGATGTGTAGGTCTACTCCACAAGTGGCGACCCTCATATTTCTCACCATACACATTTAGGGCGGGTTCGATTTACCTGAAACCGACTGGAAACCGAAACCGGTTTTGAAACCGGTTTCAACGGTTTGCCCATCTAAAGGCGAACATATTATAGTTTCATTCGTTTACAGTTTCAGCATGTATTTTGGTAATGGCCATGTGTTTTTGAAGTTTATGCCGGCATAATATTCCGTCTGTTTCATTTTCTACCCGCGATTGGACTTTCCGTAAATAAATTAGTCTCATATCTCTGTCCAGACGTCTCATTTATGATTAACTATGGATGGTGTATGTGTTGATTGAACTGACAGTTCCGCGGAACCGAAACCGTCAAACCAGCTCTCTCGATAGTTTCATGGTTTTAAACAAACCGGTTTCGGTTCATCTCCTGTCAAACCGTTAGTTCGGCAAACCGGTTTTGGTTTCATGTAAATCGAACACGCCGAAACCTGTTAAACACTTTAGCTTGCTTATCCGGACCAAGGCATGTCTCTGGCCACCTGAGAGCCTAACGGCAAGTGGATCGGTGGTTCGCGCCCCGCTGTGGCCATGCCTGTGTGGTCGCAAGATAAAGATTCCATGTCCTTCTTCGCAAAGAGTAGGGGGTTACCCCCGGGGGCATGGCTCCACTCTCCCTTCCTTCTCCTATTGACGCGATATGACCACAAGTGGTTAAGGCTTCCTGAATATACAACTAACCAACTAATGCATGTCTTGCAAGAAGAACATGACAGGTTGGTGGTTTAGGCCACTGTTGTGTGCATGCAGCTAAGCTGGGGCCAGCCATGAAATGGGGAGGCCATGAAATGGGGAGGCCATGAAACATGCCCCGATGCCGGAACCAGGGCGCGAAGCCACGTCATGTTGTTTGCAACAATGAAGAACGAAACTGGGGACTTTCAGCGATAAACAACGCTTTCATCATTTATTGTCAATGTGTTAATTTTCTGTTAGCCTACTCGCAGTCGATTGTTATGGTAACTGGTGGGCGTGAGTAATACGTGAACCATAATGAAACAATGGTTAGCCCGAACATGGATGGATTCAGGCTCCACGTTGAGCCAGCCCCCTGACAGAGCGTATCTAAGGCAGCCCTATCCATTGAATTCCACGAAAACGATCACTGAAGCAGTATTAAATATAGATGAGTAATGCGTCAGTTGCACTGAAATAATGGTTCGTGATAACATTGGAGAACGACCCACAGATCTCCGTTCGTCGCTAATTTTTTTATTGATAACTAAAGATTTGATTTGATTGGGGCCTAAAGGCACTTTCAGCCTATAAGGCTATATCGTGCCATTGGTAACTAAAGAAAGCCACCGACTTTACTGTGTTTGGCTGGCCTAATGGTAGGTTTACGTGAGCGAGACAGTGCGACAGTCTCCCGCGTCCTGCTTGCGACCATACCTGACTCACGTGACCCGCCATGTCGTCTGCTCTGTAAAAATCGCTTTTGGCGCCAAGCCGGGTGGGAGGCTGTCATGCACGCTGCCTTCTCAGTGCAGAAACAGCAGGATGCCGAAAAATGGGATTAGGTTGAATGGGAAGTTACGGCCACAGTGATGCGAATGTCAATATCAAACCTTTTTGCGGTTGAAGGTTGAATGATCATAGGTAAAACTTTAGATTTGTGGTAAGGGCTCAATCGAGATGAATAATCCATACGCGTACAGTTACAGCTTTGTTAAGTGTAAGAAACTTATGCCTTATAACCCTTAAAATAGAGTTTCGAGTGTATTTCGAGAATGCTTCAGGTGTAACTGGTAATAAGTCTAAACATAAAGACCAGTGTATATATTTTAAAGCAACGGAATATCGAAATAAAACAGAAGATATTGGCTGATAGGTAATTCCTGTTCCATATTTCATGTTCCAGGACTCGGGAAAAATCATTTCCGCTCGTTTCTCCTGGTGAGATTCGCCTTGAACCTTGCTTCCAGCTCGTCTGTCTCTTGGGACTCGTGACCCTTCATTGTAAGATGAATGCTGCTGACCTTGTAGTTAGCCACTAAAGATCGGGGGGGGGGCGGGGGTAGTGGCGTCGCTGGACGTACGTGGATGTGTTATGTGACGGGGTGAGGGGTGGGGTGGGGTGATCGTGGATACCGGGGGGGTACATACACACCCTCCCGGCCCCCTCCCACCGCTCACTTCTCGGATCTCGTCTTTTTGGGAGCGCAATTGGATGACTTGTGTCAGTCGATGACAGCGGCGCTAAATGATGGATGTGGCCACGGGACGGATCTACTGTAAGACGGAGAGGGGGGTGGGGGGGGGGGGTGTCCGGCGGGAGGGGAGAGGGGGCCGGAGGGGGGCTGAAGCATTGGTTGGGGTGAGAGGGTGATAGTAAAAGGAAATGATGGAAAGTGGGGCTTGGTGGTTGGCGGAGATGCAGGTGAGGTGGGGCGGGGTTGGAAATTGAAGAAAATGATTGAAAAGGAGAGTTCGTTGGTGGAGCTTGGTGTGTGGTGATGGTGACGGTGGCGGGGGTGGTGGTGGTGGTGGTGGTGGTGGCAAGCTGAAGGTTAGGCGCAGTGATGGAATGAATAAGCTTTACTTTGGGACGAATAGCAATGTTTCGATGGTCATTGCATGATGGTCTTCAGGGTATGTGATTGGGATTGATGGCTGGCCGGGAGGTGTGGAGAGGGGGGGGGGAGGTGTAGTGTGAGCGGGTATGGGGTTGGGTAGGGGGTGTAGTGAGCGGGGTTGGGTAGGGGTGTAGTGAGCGGGGTTGGGTAGGGAGTGTAGTGTGAGGGGGTATGGGCTTGGGTATGAGGTGTAGTAAGGGTAGGAGGTGTAGAGTAAACGGGTCTGGGGGTTAGGTAGGGGGGGGGGGGGGGTTGCAAGGCGGCCGTTCGGGATGGATCTCTGACCTTTCGGCAATGCTTCCCCTTTGGGACCCTAGAGATACGGTCGCTGTTTCATTGTGGTAGGTGTCAGGTCCACGGTGGGAATTAGAGCTGTATGGTCGCCTTCAGTCAAAGAGACACGCCTTGTTAACCTCCATCCCTCTCCACACCCAGCACCTGCCGTCAGCTGCTCTACCATGCCCCCCCCCTCCCCCCCCCCCCGCTGTTCTAGTCCACTGGTGGCCTCCTTCGATGGTGCGGGGTCCCTCTGTAACCTAATAGCGTAGCGATATTGTCGAGTTTGCCCTGTTGGGCCAGCCCCATTAAGCGGCAGGTGCGTGGTTCGAGCCAGCCCAAGCGGCAGGTGCGTGGTTCGAGCCAGCCCAAGCGGCAGGTGCGTGGTTCGAGCCAGCCCAAGCGGCAGGTGCGTGATTCGAATCCCACCTGCTCAAATGTTTCTGCAGGAGACAGCTCCCAGGGCTTTCTTGGGGCTAATAATAAAAGGTGTATTGCATCTAAAAACATGTACATTACATTTTCATGTGCAAACTGAGCAAAAGTGGTGCTTATATGCTCGTGCAAGAAAAAGAAAGGGAACAAAAAGAATAACCCCCCCCCCGCAACCAACCGACCAAAAAAAAACATAAAAAACATACATATATATATATATATATATATGTATATAATTAAACAGATTTTTTTATTTGCCGTACACAAAACACCTGTTTAATTGTATGCAAGTTATAATTACGATTCGCAAAGAGTAGGACATTACTTCATGGAGACCTCGAGTGTCCTCGAGACATTACCACAGTCTGAGGTAACCGTCCGGGGCAAACCTTCTTTTGCGGGGAGAGTCTCCCTCCACGTTCCCGGCGACGGAACGTATGAGGTTGATTAATTAAGGGTAATTTCTGCAGTACGGAACAAAAGTTCAGCATCTCTGGTGTTTTATGATGGAATTCGGCTGTCGACACAACTATTTCACGATACTCTGTGCCTCGTACCGTACCTTGTACTTGCTCTACCATTGAGGCACTTCATAGATTTGGGACTATTCGTTCTTTCAGGATGTCTTAATGGCTCTAAAATACTTTTATTTTGCCATATGTTAAATAAATGAAATGAAAATGAAGATCATTTGAAGACGGTGGGACGGGTCCAGTGCCATGTCTCCGGTTAGGATGTTAGTTTGAACGAACGACATGGATACTTATCCAGTACATTAAAAAGCATTTGCACAGACGAGGTTCGTACCTGGTTGTGTCCAGTTAGGGTAACCCCCTGCTTTTTTTGAAAGAAAGAAGGACATGGGTACTTATCCAGTATAATAAAAAAATTTGCACAGGCGAGGTTCGAACCCGGTCACCAACTGTTGGACTAGGACGCCAGATGCTAGGGGAAACAGGGGGACACCTCGACACATGATTGATCCCCTGTCGTGTTATTTGAGTCTGAATTAACTGCATTAAAACCTGTACAAGATATGTCACTAAGCAACTGTGAACAGTTTGGGAGGTAACTTCCGGTCTCACGTGGCTGTATTCAGTGGGAGTCCACGGTAATCCCGCGATATGGATAACGTGATGGGTAGACTGATGAGTGTGAAAGCGGTTTTATAGCCGGGTCAGCTGGGTGACAAGGCATTTCACTTTCCCTGGTCTGGAGGTCTGGTGCGACCGTCCATACTAAGTGACTCACCTGGCTGGCCGTGGCGATGGATGGCTGGATGGGTGGATGGATGGATGGATGGAATGAGACTACGCGTCTATCGTTCACCAGTGGCCTACGCCACGCTGGGCACATGCTTATAACAGGATGCGCACAGGCTTGAAAAGTGTTTGAATTTTGACTGATGCCTGGAAAAGGTCATAAAAACAGAAATGGGCCTTGAGGTCGATCTAATGTACTTGAATTTGCTTGAAAATAGGGCAGTTACAATGAAAAGTGCTTGATTTTAAACTGGACCGGGCACAATGGTCATGAAGCGATATGGTATCCATATCCACCTGTATATCAACTGTATATAAGATATATGGTGTTGAAAATGTTTTAGTCTGGAAGTTGTAATGATACATATTTAATGGAATAGAATTAAGCTATGGACCTATAGACAAGGTTTACGATTATTCCCGCTGCCCTCAGCGTCTGCCTGTATGGCTGTAAATGGACCGGAAGGTGCAAGCCGTCCAGACAACGATCATTATAAGTCGGACTTCCGGCACGATGACGTCATACTGTGGGGGCCGTGGCCTGGGTGTGACTCGCTCAGTGGGGACATGGGGCGACCACAGAGCTGTCCCCACGCTCCGGGCGGGGCTAGGTGCAGGGGCGGGGCGGGCGGGGTGCCAGGGCGGGGCGGGCGGGGTGCCAGGGTGGTGCGGTCGTGGTGCCAGAGTCGGGTGCCAGGGCGGGGCTGACGGGGTTCCAAGGCGGCCCAGGCGGGGGTTGGCGAGTGGGTGGAAGGATGGATGGGTGGATGGGTGGACGGACGGCCAAGGGTTGTAGTCGCCTGCCTGTCGATCGATATTTGGGTCTCGGGGACTGCTCTTGCTTCTGATGAGGCTCGGTGGGCTGGGATCTCCTAGTCTGCAAACTGCAGTTCTCCTCGCTGTCTGCGTCCACTCGGGTACTCGCTAGACCCGTCGCCACCGGCACCGTCGCTCCTTCCATCCGCGAAGTTTATGGGTCGCCGCCATCCAGTCAGCCAGTCCGCCAGTCAGCCGCACTGTCCCATGTTTGGCATTGCTTCGGACGACTCCCACCATCCATCTGTCCATCGGTGGGTCGCTGTCTGCATGCGCCGAGCCTGAAGACTTGAATGTGTCTACTCCACCCTTGATCTAGCAACGCTCGACTCGTCGTTGACTATCAGTGGATCATTGGATTAGTATGGTGTAAATTCTGCCTCAGCTGGTTCAGGGGCTGATGCTGAGACGGGACGGACGTGCACCCCCCTCCTCCTCCCCCTCCCCCCGGCGTGTTCGCTGGCTATCAGGTGACCCGGTCACGAGACCTGTGTGCCCCGCCGCCTCTCCATCCCAACCTGACCCCACCCCGCCCCAGACTCAGGCAGCCACCTCCCGTCACTGCGCAGTGCAGACAGCGACAAGTCGTTGAGAGCGGCGGACAAGGTTCTCCGCAACATGGCCGCCACCACCGCCACCGCCGCCGCCGCCGCCATCGTCATCACCCGCTTCCACCTGCTACCGCTCTGCGAGACCTCGCGGTCCGGCCCTAACAGTCACCACCAGTGAGGAAATTGAGACTCGACATCTGGTGACTCATCACCGTCGAGAGGGGACGGAGGCCAGTAAGCCAGCCAGCCAGTCAGCCAACCTGTCCGCCAGCCTGCCATCCCAGCCATCCCAGCCATCCTGCCAGCCCAGCCTGCCATCCCAGCCATCCTGCCAGACATCCTGCCAGCCTGCCATCCCAGCCATCCTGCCAGACATCCTGCCAGCCTGCCATCCCAGCCATCCCAGCCATCCTGCCAGCCTGCCATCCCATCCTTGCGTCCTGCTAGCCTGCCACCTCTGCCAGACGTGGACATGGACCCGGCGGTTGTCACCGGCCGCAGCTCTAGGGATCGCCTGGCCATCATCACACCGTGCGTCATCGGGGTACAGTCATAGGCGGCAGGGGTGGCCGCTGGCCCAGTTATCGGAAATCCGGACCCAGTCATACTTCTCGAACCTCAGCAGAGCCGGTGGGACGGTGTTGACTGCGTCCGGCGTCAATAGAAGTGTCTGGACATCCCGCCAGTGTGGGTCACGGTGGCTGCAACAGATCTGTTTGTAGTCCATTCTCTGGGCCACTTTACCCCTTGTTTCTCCATCCGCCTGAGAGGTGTGGTTCTCGGGATTCAGTCCTTTTATTTCCAATTGATATTGGATAGATAAAATAGGTCTGGGAAACCTGTACATCAGCCAGTCACTAATTGACTGTCTATTGATTGGATAATTACTGCTGTTTTGCTGAAGTGGACCATCTTTGCCAAGATTTGGGATACCTACCACAAACCAGGTGCCTTTTCGGAAAATGTGTTAAAAGCATTTTGTGATATATATATATATATCTATACTGGTCTGCAGTCCACATATGTGGTTCATATGCATTATCTCGAAGCGTTCTGTGATTGAACCTTCTGGGTGAACACAGAGAACGGTGGAGGCCCATGGAAAACCCTCACAAATTTACAAGATACATTCAGGCGGCCACGTGCTAGGCTAATTGACCATATTTACTGATGCAATCCATTGGCTAATTGACCATACGTACGGATACAATCTATTGGCTAATTGACCATATACATACATACAATCCATTCATACATGCATAACGACGCGCCGTCGTGACCTCTGGGACGGCGCCATGAAGGAAGATTGGTACGCTGAGTCCCAGGCCCAGACAGTCTCCAGCAAGTACGAACTGGTCGTGTTCGCCGTGGCAGTGATGCAGGGGAACCAGCAGCAGCTCGAGAACATTCTCAGCCGGCAGGTGGAGCAGCAGTTGGCAGAGGTTGACGGCGACTCCTGGCACTTCACGGACTCCGTGGTGGACGGCGTGCCGAGTCAGGGTGATGGGAACGACACTGAGGAATACATCATGGGATATCACTTCTGGTAGGTCTGGTGATGGGGGTGGGGGGCGGCGAGCCAGGGTGATGAGAACGACATGAAGGAATACATGTTGGGATATCACTTCTGGTAGATCTTGTGATAGGGGGGGGGACAACTTCTGGTAGGTCTGGTGATGGAGGGGGGTGGGGTATACCACTTCTGGGAGGTCTGGTGGAGTGGGTGGGGGGGGGGGAGGGGGGCGAGCCAGGGTGATGAGAACGACATGGAGGAATACATGTTGGGGTATCACTTCTGGTAGGTCTGGTGATAGAGGGGGTTGGGGGTGGGGGGTATACCACTTATGGTAGGTCTGGTGGCAGAAGGGGGTGGAGGTAGGGTGTATACCACTTCTGGTAGGTCTGGTGATAGGGGGGTGGGGATGGGCGGTATACCATTACTTGTGGGTCTGGTGGCAGAGGGTGGTGGGGTTGGAAGTATACCACTTCTGGTAGGTCTGATGATAGGGGGTGGGGGGTGGGGGTGGGCTTAGGGGGATACCACTTCTGGTAGGTCTGGTGGTAGAGGGGGGGGTGGGGGATACCACTTCTTGGTAGGTCTGGTGGTTGGGTTGGGTGGGGGGGGTATGCCACTTCTGGTAGGTCTGGTGGCAGAGGGGGTTGGGGGAATACCACTTCTGGTAGGTGTGGTGATGGAGGGGGGTGGGGGTATACCACGTCTGGTAGGTCTGGTGGTAGAGGTGGGTGGGGCTGGGGTATGCTCTTCTGGTAGGTCTGTTGCTTGGGTTGGGTGCGGGGGAGGGGTATTCCACTTCTGGTATGTTGTCCGTTCTGGCAGGTTAGCCAGTTCTGGTGACAGCGGGGAGGGAGGGAGGTATATCGTTTCGGGCATTTGTTTTAGCTCTGAGCCTGTTAGGTGTTAGTTATGGTGTTAGCGGGGCTAGGCAAGCTGTTCTGACCATTTAGTCAATTTGTTCACGCTTAGTAGGTTGCCGTTTCTGGTGAAGGCGTGTGCAGTGGTCACTATCACTCCTGGTAGATGGAAAGATTTGGATTGGTGGAGCGGTGGTTGTTTGAGGGTATCACCTATTGATTGCCACTCCTGTTACGTAGGTTGGAGGTTTCACTTTGGCTAGATTATCAAGTCTGGTACTTGTGGGGTTGGGGGATATCAACTACGATAGGCTACCGGTTCTGGTATGTGTGGTGGGTATGGGGATAATGGTTCTGGTAGCTGGCAAAGGGTTGGGGTGATAGTTTGGATAGATCGGGAGGGGTGGAGGTGGGGTGCTAGATCCGTGTCCGGGTGGCCTGGTACGGTACGTTCTGGACGGGCGTTCGGTGGAATAGGGCGTGGTCAATAGCGTGAGTTTAACCTGTATGGTTGGAGCAGGTCGTGACGAGTGGGCTGCTGGACCGGAAATTTTAAACGTCTGTGCCTTGGGTTTTCCTAACCCAGAATGTGGGCATAAAAGGTATTCCGTAGCTACTGATCATCAACTATTTAGTCCGACAGGACAGGGGGACAGTTTAGGGTGGGTGAGTTATGTGTAAGGGTAGGACAATGTAACTTGCTTCACCGGAACGAAAGCGTGTGTGAATTTTTCGTATTTCCAAAGATGGCTTGGCTTCACTTCGAACGCCTTTCTGGCCAACCCGAAAGCCAACGCCCCGTTCGTCTTCATTTGACAGAGATATCATGAAATACACGCGATGGTCTATTTTGCTGTCTTGATGGCCTCTTCCCCCAAGCCTTGTAGTCCTATGTATACAGTTTTCGTGTGTACGCTTAAGCGATGCTAGCACGGCTTGAGGCGGTAACTTGGGCCGGCCCGATAGCTCAGTGGGTTAGAGCGCCCGCCTTGAGTGCTCCGTCCACCTGAGAGCCTAACGGCACGTGGCTCGATGGTTCAAGCTCCGCTGTGGCCATGTCTGTGTGGTCACAGGATAAAGATCCCATGTCCTTCGTCGCATAGAGTAGGGAGTCTACCCCCAAGGACATGGCTCCACTCTCCCTTCCTTCTCTCATTGACGCGATATGACCAAAAGTGGTTAACGCGTCCTGAATATACAACCAATCAGGCGGTAGCTTAAGAAGCACCTGCAATGAGACCTTAAGTGTTTGTGATCAGGTAACCACGGTGTTCGTTTGAGCACGCTGTCGGGCATGGGGCCGGTTGTTTACATACGTGTCAATCCCTTCAGCATCCCCCAAGACTGAAGGCCAAGGCCAAGTGGTCTGGCTCTTTCAAGGGTTGTTGGTGTCATGGTAGCTAGTCGCCCCCCCCCCTCCCACCCCCCGGCGGGATCGCTTTCTTCCTTCTCGGAAGGACGATTTATTATTCACGGCGGGAGGCTGAGGCTAAATATATTGACTCAGTCTTTGGTCTAGTAGAAACGGGCTGAGGCGGGTGGTGTCTTGAAAGAGCTGAGGTCGAGGGACTTGAGGCGATGGCGCCTGACGTCATCCCCAAAGACAAGCAGACGACTTTTTTTTTACTGGCGTCCCTCAACCGACAGACAACCGGATATAGGCCGGTAACGATGGCAATGACGTTATGTCTGTCTGTCTGTCTGACCGGCGGGGCTGGGTTTACTGTCGACGGCGGACGCACAGACCGACGGCTCATGGCCAAGCTTGTCGCTGAAACTCTTCATGTAATGGAAGCACTAATATTGGTTGTTGCGGAAGCCGGACGCGACCCGACTGGTTAGGGGCGGTCTCGGCGACGGGAGGCCTGTGTGGAGAGGTTCTCCTGTGATATCGCTGTCACTTGTCCTCTGGCTGTGAGTGGTCCGTGGTACTATGCCGTAAGGTGGTTTGACGACTTTGACGTTGATTTGAGGCCCGCGTTGATGCTTCCAGTTGCCAACCGCCGTTGCCTATAATATGATTTCTTTGTCCTTAATCTCCGCTTAAATCCCTCAAACATACACCGATATTGACCATACCAGTATCTTTGACCATGCTAATTATGGCGAACATGGATGACAATAGCAAGAATGACGCATGCTCGTTCTCTAATGGTCTCGTGGTATTGCAGTAAGGTATCAAAGTACCGATCCATGCATCATTTTCAACTGTATAAACCATCCCATGTACCCGTCTTCGTTAATCACTGGTAGCTAATGCACGAAAAGTGCCCTTCCGTCGTGCCATCTTAGGTCCGTAGGGGTCGGATTCATTATCATATGGTATGGTTTGTGAATACTGGTTTTGGATACTGATTTGCAAACACTCCAGACTAAAAGTACAGGAGATTCGCAAGACCCGAGGTTTAAAACAACCATCCACCCATCGTTCTGAAGACATATCTTATTCCACTGCAATACAGATTGCGGAAAGTGTAATATAAAGTTTCAAGCTGGTTAATCAAAGAAAAAAAAGTGAAATAAACAAAAGTTAAAAAAACGTAAAAAAGATCATTATTCACCTATATTTTCATCATTTCCAGCTACGATGACAAGACGAAGGACATTAACTCGCCGGACTCCAACGACAGCGGGATCCAGGCCGACGTGCAGCACATACAGGGACCCATCAATGACGACATCTACGCCGTGGTCCCCAAGAAGAAACAGTCCGCCAAGGCCGCCTCGGAGAAATCAAAACAGGTACTTACCTTATATATATATATATATATAATATATAGAGATTGGGCTATGTTCACTATTGTAAATATCTTTGTACTGTTATGGAAATAAATCATATTTAAAAAATGTAAAAAAAAAGTTATATATAAAAAAATAAAAAAAATATATAGAGAGATTGGAGAATATTTTTTATTTTCACTACTGCTGGCACTTTCCTTTAACTCGTGTCATCGTGCCGGCATTTTACTTTGCTGTCACCACTGTAACCAAATATGGACTACATAGATGGCAAGATGTTATTATTTTAGTTAATATGTTTTGCCATCTATGCCGCAGCATGGGTAGTAATGCTCTTATATGAAAGTCACGTGGTCGAATTGTTTATTACGCTGCTGTAGCAGGAGTAACATAATATGCATGAAGCTTGACAGCTCAGTTAGTGTGAGCGCTGGCATTCACTGCTCTGGGCACCTGAGAGCCTAACGGCACGTGGGTCGGTGGTTCGAGCCCCGCTGTGGCAATGTCTTTGGGGTCGCAGGATAAGGATCCCATGTCCTTCTTCGCAAAGAGTTAGGGGTTACCCCCGGGGACATGGCCCCACTCTCCCTTCCTTCTCCCATTGTCGCGATATGACCAAAAATGGTTAAAGCATCCTGAATATGCAACCAATCTAGGCAAAGAGACCCTATTCTGCCTGTCGACAAGACCGTCGTGTGAAGCGTTAGATCTCTTTTTTTGGAAAAACATAACGTAGTTATAAGGGCGGTTGGCGATCGCTTAGGGTCCAGAAAGACTGTGTTGTGGTCAATATGTGCAGAAAAGACGAATTCATTTAGTCATTTATTAATTCGAGAGGACAATGTTGATATGGAGAAGTCGTATCAACAATAAAAATTCGATCTGAAGCTATCTGGGCCAGTCTCCCTCCAATCGATGGTCTGTCTACAAGAGGAACTATGGCCAAACTTGGCCTTCGTTTCCGTTCCATTTCCCTATTTTTAGTGCCATCCCCCTGTGTGACCGGGCCTGATATCTGCTGCGTTATAATGTAGGGTTCATTCAACCTCCTCTCGACTGTGAACTTCTCAACGCAAATTCTATTTCGGGTGATTTCTCCGGCACGGTGTCACTATGGGTGAGGTATTGATCTGAGGCTCCGCGCCGTCGCAACCCGCTGGGGTGGAGGGCTGGGGGCAGGTGGGAGGGTGGGGGGGTGGAGAGGGGAGGGCGCTGTCAGCCGGGTTACGATGTATCTGGGGAGTAGAAGGCGGGGCGGGGGCGGGGGGTTGCTGTAGCAGGGGAGGGAGTGGAGGGTATATGGATCCAAGTTGATTATTGGTGCGTGGGATAGAGCGTAGTTTTTAGCGAACCCTTCTGCTTGCATCTGATTGCGTTAATGTTGTTGATGGAGCGGGAGGGGGCGGGGCAGGGCGTGGGAGGGTCCATCGTCTGGATCGCTGGGGGCGTTGGCTCGTGGCCGATAGACTTATGGTATGTACCCGAGCCATATGTAAGGTCCCGAAATAGCTTTTATGGGAGTTTGGGGTCAGCGTCATTGCCCTGTGTCCAAATATGGACAGAACCGTCTCGAGCTCTCCTTCTATAACCCCCCCCCCCAGCCCCCCACACACACCCCACACACACACCAAATCCTACCTTCAACCCCCCCATATTCCGCCGGTCTAGTCTTAGCCCCGTCTCGCATCTCACCCCCACCTCGCCCCACCCTGAGCCAGAAGGCAGCTCATCCTGTTGTTGTTTAACCTTGACCAACTCTTGGCCTCTTCTTCCTTTCATGACCCCCCCCCCCCCAAGCCCATGCCCCTAGTTACCAGCCCCCAGCGCTCCTCCCCCGTCCCCCTCCCCCCACTCCCCCACCTCCAAGCGCGGCCCTGTCTCCCTGGGGGGCCACAGCTGGGCACTGTGCCCTCGTGCTCGGGGGGGGGGGGGATGGATACATACCCCGCGGGCTCAATGGCCGGCTTTCTCTCAAATTGAATTTCGATTTAGTCTCCAACCGATTTCATCTCTCGGCTCTGTAGGACCCGCTCCTATCGGTAGAATCTAACGGCGGATTTGACGGGTAACAAGAAGTCACGGGGTTTCCCCTGGTTTGGGCGGTTGGGGGATGCTCGATGGCGGGGACAGCGATAGTGGTCGGGGGGGGGGGCGCGTCTGAAATGGGTCGTTCCTGACGCTGGCTAGACGTGGCTTTGTTCCCGACGAGGTAGTAATGGCGCCAAGGGTACTGCCCTAATGCCATCATGTTTTTGGCAATCGATGCTGGGACTTGGCAGCTGCCACTGGAACCTCGGTCGACTACCACCGGGCAAGGGATGAGGAGGGCGGGATGGGATGGGGTCGGGCTTGCTGAGGTCCATTTACGAGGTCTTCATGAAATGGACCGACTGCGCCCGATCTATAGGAAGCGGCCTGCAGGGAGGGTGAGATTTGATCGCGATCGCCGGTTAATATCAGTACAATGTGTTCTTTAGGCCGCATCTTATTATTTATGCCCTTCTTGAATCTCGCCAGACGAAGAAGCCGCTTGTATGAGCGTTGATGTCCCCGCGGAGAGACATGGCTCATGGCCGGGATGGGAGACATTAGCGCCTGTGAAACCCGAACCCGATACCCTTAAAATTGTGTTAATATTACCGCTTGATGCCCGTATGGCATATCGCAGTCCTCTGAGGGCTTTCCGACTTGCAATCAATATATATTGCTGACGTAAATATATCTATATAAACCTATTTAATCTCTTATTACCCAGTCGGGAATAGCAATTTAATAAATCCCTAATTAACCAGTCTGCCAGGGTGCCTATTATAATGATATTGTAATGATAGTAAACTTCAATAGCAACGTTTGTGTGTTGTTCAGTGTGGTGTCTGCGGTGAAATGGCTGGTTCCCCTCCTTGGTGGGGCCTCCCCACTCGCCGGGCTTTGGAAGGCAGCATGGAGTGGGTGCCAGGCTACAGGTGGTGTGGTGGTGGGGGAGGCGGTGCCTCTTACAGAAGTTTCCCTTTCAGTGTAGAACCAATCTGAAATATCACAGGTTTTAGATAAAGACCAACAGACGTGGCTTCGAGCTTCGATCTTGCTCGTCGTACAGTCTTTGCGTAGTATTGACTACTGTGTATAATTGGTTTCATCGATCGTAGTTTAGCCCAAATTTGCACATAGTTGGCTTAGATGAATGACCAAATCACCTGCAATCCGACCAAGCTGCCGTCCCTCAACATAAAGATATGTGTATTCTGCGTATGTTTTCTTTGTCCAACTATCCTAAGCCCTATTAGTTCTTATGCAATAGGATTTGTAGTAATCGCTTCCTCTTAGTAAAAAGAACCGCTCAGTGTAAGTACGAATGATACGACCCCTGAAGTACGACATTTGCATTATATAGCTCAGCCCTACACATACATTAGCTCAGCCATACTCATAAATTATATAGTGTGTAATGTAAAATAAAAGTTATCGCCATGTTGGCCATCAGTTAGTCCTTGGTCTGCTGTCGTATGTTTGTTGAAAGCGCGTTTCCGGTGGGCCAACAAATGTTATCCGCTCTCTCTTACTGTAGTCGCCAGGTGTCGCTCTGTGCGTTTGCTTCTTATTCCATTTGCTAGGGGTAACTCCGTGCATAAACTACGTATTCCATTCGCTAGAGGCCGCTCCGTGCATACACTACGTATTCCATTCGCTAGAGGCCGCTCCGTGTCTACTCTTCACATTCCATTCGCTAGGGGTCGCTCCCTGTCTACCTACGCTCAGACGTAGCCACTGGCGGAGCGTGTTGTTGGCAGAGAGTGACACCTGGCGACTGGTCCAACTGACGTCTGACCCTTGTGGTTATAAATAAATACTTATTGCTTCTAGCTCCATGCGCCCCCCCCCACCACTACCCGAAACCTACATGTGTCAGAACTCTCCACCCTCTCCCCTCACCCTCCTCCCATCCTACGCCGTGGCTGCTTCCCACCCAAACTTACCAATACATGCCCATAGAGACCGTCTGCACCTCGTGTCCGTCCATCGGTTGTTGCGAAGTAGGTTTGTTGGGTTACTGCCCTTGGAGTAACATGTGCTGGAAGCATGGTAAGTTGTGGGGTGGGACACACATGCCATGGTACGTCGCTGGTCAGATGGACAACGTGTTTAGCAGCTTACTTCGATTACTTATATTCGTCCTATCTATTCAAGGATTACTGTAACTTGTTTCGAATAAGGATGTAAGGTAATTGTGTAAGATTTGTTTTAACTCAGTGCCGTAACCAAGAAGCGTATTATGTTGTGTTTAGGTTGGGGGGTGCGGGTGCCTATAGGTCTCGCCTGAATTTGTTCTTATCACTGTGTCGTCACTGCCACGTGATCTACAGGTGTCGCCCAACTTCTGCTTTAATCTCGAGTGCCTATATCATCCTTTCTTTTATGCTATAACACGGTGCCATTGTATTTGTAGAAGTCTTTGTTTAACAAAAAAAAAATGTTTATTGTCATCCTTGTTGCGAAATGAGTCTTAATTTACTGAACTGATATGCTGACTTGTCCATTTCAGTCTGATGCGGAGGAGAGCGAGGGACAGACGTCTGAGACCTTGCCGGCCGGATGGGAGAAACACGAAAGTACGAATTTTGCAGTATCGTATCGTATTGTTGTGTCTAGCGATATCCGTATTATCGGAGTAGTGCAACTGGAAAGGGGAGGAGGGGAGCGGACTTACAAAGTGTTGCGTGATGAATAAATGCATGCAATACATGTTTAAAGACAACCTTATATATTAAGAAAAGAAAGCCTTTGGAGAATCGTTAAAGATTGTGGCGGTCAAGCTGGCAGGTGGCTAAATGACAGGATTACAGAGGGTTAAACTAATTCCAAACATTGCAAACACCATCAAAATGCATAGTTTTTTAAAGTTAAAAGTTATAATTAAATCACGCAATATGGAGTGCGATAGAAAGCAAAATGAGCCCGAAGATCAAAGATATGCTGAATGATGTTTTGCCCCACAAAAATCATATAATAAAGGAATCAGGTTTATAAAATAGGATAGGTTTCATGGCTTGCGGACACATATTCTACAAAATGAGGAAAAATTGAAACCTTCTTGTTGCGTCTAAAACACATCCTCATATTAAGTTAAAACGCCGTACTGTGAAGTTTACTGATGTTTCCATGCAGTGGATAGCTATTGATATGATGGTTATACGACACACGTACCTATAACGGCCTATAAATAGCCGGGAAGGTGCTGCGGTGCCGCCCCCTACCGCCTCAGCGGCCGCCCTGTCTTGACCTCTTGACCTCGCCTCCCTACGTTCTCTCATCCTGGCCTGGGGCGTTGGCTATGGTGGCCTTTGGCCTGAGGCTGCGCAAGGGAGGTCACCCTTTGATGTGTGCTCGTCGAGGCGGCGGGGCGCTGGGGGGGGGGGGGGGTGCTGGAGCGCGGGGGGGGGGGGCTGGACTTCATCATTCACCATTCGTCATTTAGCTCCGCCGTATGTAGATCAGTAATACGCACATTATGTGAGGCATACAATGTATAGCTCAGCCATGCGCATACATTATATAGCTCAGCCATGCGCATACATTATATAGCTCAGCCATGCGCATACATTATATAGCTCAGCCATGCGCATACATTATATAGCTCAGCCATGCGCATACATTGTATAGCTCAGCCATGCGCATACATTATATAGCTCATCCAGGCATATACACTATGTAGCTTAACCATGCCTAAATATATGCATCGATACACGTCAAGATTTGTTCATAATCTTTCATATAATTTTACCTCCAAATTCACTGTTCCAAGGCCCAATGAGTTCAGTCTGATGTCCCGGAGCCTTCCGCAATAAAAACGTGAACATTGTACAGTATTCCCATACATTACAACAGTGACATTCGCCACCTCGCGTCCTCTCCCCAACCCCCACCCCCGCCCCGCTGTGGCCATGTCTGTGTGGTCGCAGTAGGGGGTTACCCCGGGAACATGGCTCCACTCTCCCTTCCTTCTTCCATTGACGCGATATGACCAAAAAATGGTTAAAGCTTCCTGAATATGCAACTAATCCCCCATCCCCAGCATCATTCTCTGGCCCTCGTGGCCCGCCTCACCCAGACTGCCCCCCACCCCCTTCCCACCGCCCTCCCCCGGCATTGCTAAGTGTCCGTGTTCCAGAGAAGGGTCAACAGAAGCCTCTCTGGCCGGGCCAGCCACGCTGACCTTGTGGGGCGGCGCGCCCCGTGCCGTGTCAAGGCCCTGGATGTGTGCGCCACGTGGCCCCATGTTTACATTGGCTGTTGACTGGCTGAGCACGTGTCATGCCACAAGGTCGATGACCTCGCTAGTGTCATCCATTATTAACGCTATGGGTGATGAATTGCGTCCACGTGTTGCCTGTATCTAGTGCTCTCCTCTCATTATACCAAGCCCCTGAAACTTCGATGAAGATTAGCTTTATTAGATTTTAGTTTTGAAAATCAATTTACACGATTTTGTCTTTTACTGATGAAATAAGAACAGGGTATAACAAAAAAAAACAGAAGAAAAAAACACTTAAATTAGTACATTTATTAAGATTAATAAATGGCTGGCCACATAATTGCATGAGGAGATTCATTGCTAAATGCACAGTTATATGACTCGTTCGATAACGATTCAATTTTTTATTAACGTGGATAGTTCGTCTGTTAATATAATGCATTAGACTTGTTCTACATATATTCACTGACACCATAGACTCCTAAAACATGGTTTAAAACAGTAAGGCGCTTTACGTCGTGACCGGCATATCTGACGTTCAGGCAAGTCAACCCATTAAGCCATGCTTTAGGGAGGCAGAGCACGATGCATTGGCCGTAAATGGTACCGGGGGGCGGCCATTTTGATGCGTTCAGCGGCATTCAATAGGGACTGTAGTTCCCGGTCGACCGGATGTCTGCATTGTCAGGGAACCGACAACCCATAAAGGGAGATAAAGTTATGGCGTAAGAGGCGAGTGACGTCAGAACAGGAGCCGAGCCGCGTGGCCTACATTACGAGAGGCGCACCTGTCGTTTTGTCCAGAAAACGTGTCGGTTCTCATGTAGCTGGCCTCTTCTGGAGAAGTATAATAGTGCCAATGATTGCGCAAGTACCAATGATTGCCTACTGAGCAAAAGATGGTAATACAATATGCAGATAGTTTAGACCCTTACAAATTAGACATGAAAGCAAGGTAGCTGTCACACATAAAGGCATATGTCTGGTAAAAATGCAGATCTTGTGCTTCCAGTATATTCCCCTAGTGCATATAAATAAAAGGGATAAGCGAATACTTGAATGTGATGAATATTGAAATGAAATAAGCTATTACTTTAGATTTTAATGGTGTAAATAAAATTTTAATTATTACGTTATTTAAAAAAAATTGATGATATATGTCATTTGCGGATTTTATTTGTCAATAGTATTTATTGACATTATTTGTTGATATAATTTAATGATATTATTTCTTGATATTATTTAATGATATGTTTTCTTGATATTTTCTGTTGATATTATCTGTTGCCGTGTCATGACCTCATCATTGCCTGTCTGCAGATGAAGAGGGTCCTTATTACTGGCATATTAAGAGCGGCACCATCCAGAGAGACCCTCCCCCCGCCGAGTCTGCGCAGGACGAACACCACGTGACCAGGTCACAGTCCAGCAACAGCGATGTAAGTGACGAAATAAGAATGAAGCCAATGTTGATTGAAGCCCGCGTTGTGCACACGAGGGCGCGTTATTAGGGTCAAGAGTTTTTGGGGACCATGACAGACCCAGCGGTGAGGGGTTGTATCTCACCCATAGGGGCGCCGTATTAACCTCCTGCTGCCAGGATATTGTCCATTCGATCGATTGTTCATACACACCTGTGTTTGGGGCCCTAGGGGTTTCCCGGCCCGTTGCAACCCATGTGTGCACATAAGTGGTCTAAAACGCCAGTCATTCATCCATCGTGGTTGATTGCCAGGTGACATGCGTGGATTTGGTCACTTCCGGTCAAACCGTGTGAAGTATATCCCATCATTGTGCCAGCATGTTTCCGGAAGCAAACTTCCCGCAAGCAATAAATAGGACGTTAAAGGTATCAAATATTATTTAAATTATAAGCTTTTGCTGCAGAACGATAGCGTGTGGCTTGTCTTTGGTAATTCTGTGGTAAGTCTTTGATGATGTGTTCCGTGGCTTCCAGAGTGACAGTCAGGCCGGAGAGGTCTGTACGTCCGGCCTGGACACCCCGTCGGCCAGTCAGCACCACCTGCAGGAGTTTGAGGGCCATGCCTTCAAGTACGCCACGGAATCTCTGCGGTCGATGTGAGTCGAACACCCACACCTTAAGCGCATTAGAGACGAACTTATTGGTGATTTCAGCTCACTTATTGCTTACAGCGTCTGTTATTATGGACCCTTTTATGATAACCGACTATTGGCCTTCCTGTCTCCTGTGTCCGGACAGCCGGTCCAACGTGTCCTATGTCAACATTTGAAAATAAGAAAATTACATAACATTGATTGACACTGAACTAAACTCAACTAGCATTACACAGAACCGATTTAATGACGTTTATCGGGCATTTGCGGTGAGGTGCCTCTAAGACACTGTTCGCTCCGCCATCGCCAGGTCCTCCAAGTCTGAGAGCAATCGGCTGGAGGACAAGACCAGTGAGTACCCTATCCGGTTCGCGGTGCGCTCGCTGGGCTGGGTACGAATAGCCGAGGAGGACCTGACCCCGGAGAAGAGCAGCAAGGCCGTCAACAAGTGCATCGTCGACTTGTCGCTGGGACGAAACGACATCATGGACGTCGTGGGCAGATGGGGAGATGTGAGTTTGTATTATAGTTGGCAACAAATGGGGAGCATTTGAGTTTCTATCATACTTGGCAGCAAATGGCGGGCATGTAATTGTGTTTTATAGTTAATTTCGTCATTGATACTGCAAATTATAAAGAACAGAAATGTCCACTTTCCCTCCCCTTTGTGGCAATAGTCTGTGCGTGTGTAATAAACATACCATTCTCCGTATCTCCAGGGCAAGGACTTGAACATGGATCTAGATGAGCAGAATCTGATCCTGACGGACCCCCAGGACATGAGCACCCTCAATGTGCAGCCCATCCAGTCCATCCGGGTCTGGGGAGTGGGCCGCGACAACGGGAGGTAAGCCGCGTCCCCGGGGGCATCCCAGTAACCAGGAACCTCACAGTAACCAAGGACATTGCAGTAACCAGGGACCGCTCACTAGGGGTGTCAGTTAAAGGCCGACAGACTAATTGTCGTTTCGGTCTCATGTGAGGGCTGTGTAATTATCCTTGCTTAGCGCCACGTGGTAGAAGGCCAAGCGTAGGAATCACATGCAACTAAAAGAAGGCGTATTTGGATCTGTGCGTTCCAGTAAAGACCTGGTAATGATTCCGCCATCTTGGAAGCGTCCTTTAACACAATAAATAGTAATGCTCATAAACTAAAAGTAAAAGGATAATGGAAGTCTGTATTGGGGGTATGGATTTGTTGGCCTCTTGAAAGGATCCAATAGCATGGCTGTCAGGAGAGATGTAGAAATGTACTAATGGTATCCTTGTTCCTTTCCTTCATTAACTTGGCTCTCATCTGTAGAGAGAGGTAAATTCACATCTATGTGACTGGCCCTCAGTTGTTCGTGTGATATTTTGCAATTTTAAGTTCGCGTCGTTAAGAATACTAAGTTTCGTTTCCAAGATTTCATTTGTGCGACTTATAATTAACCGTGGCGGCACCTATTTGTGTGACGGAGATATGATTTACTTTAAAATGTCTGATTGAGAGTTCAGTTGAATGATAAATGGACTTTGTAAGTGTCTAAGCAAGGTTCCCGTTTGTATAATTTGCTGGTTTATGTTTGGCAATGGCTTTGTTATGCAAATGAATATATTGATGTATATCAAAATGCTGCATAGTGTTAAATGTGCTATTTATGGATCTTCTCCCGAATTATCACATTAAGTTCAAGTGTATTACAATATAATTTCGCTAGGTATATCTTGTGTTTTTTGTGTATACTGGGCCTTCATTTCATCGTAAGTTATTGTGATAGCGATTAAGTTTCATGTATCACGTCGAAGGCAAGTCGAAAGCTATTTGTAAATTAATGCTCTTATTACTGAAGTCGAATGACAAGACATGTGTGCGGGACAAACGCTAATGCCGTTTTTGCAATTATTCTGTTATACTGAGCGCGAATATGAACAAAACGGTAATGGTTAAAGGTGTCCCTTTTGTTGACTAATGGAAGTTTAAAATAAAGACTGCGACATATGCCGGACCGCATTGCTTTATGCAAATTAAAATTTCAACTTTGCATATTTTACAAAAATGTTGAAAGAGGGATGCTGATCGGACGGTTGTCACTTACAGGGACTTCGCCTACGTGGCGCGTGACCGAGTCTCGCGGAAACACATGTGTCACGTGTTCCGCTGCGACACGCCTGCGCGGCAGATAGCCAACACCCTGCGCGACATCTGCCAGAAGATCATGGTGGAGAGGAGTAAAACGCTCAGCCAATCAGCGACGACTGCGTCACAGAGCCCGCCTCGTTCTGGGATCAGCCGACCCAACAACCTGCCTAACTTGGAGAAGCATGGGCTCGGCGGCTCCGACGGGCAGAAGATCACATTTGAGAGTCTCTATAAAAGTGAGGAGTCGTTTCCTGTGTCTCTATAACTTTCGTAAGAGAAAACGGCTTTTGTTTTCATCACGCACACCACAAAGTATCTTTCTTTCATTATGTCCTTTCATAATGGACAGCCGTAAGCGCACTAGCCCCGCTTATATGGTAGCGCCTCTTGTGTGTGAACAAGTTCATCTCGTTCGTGACTGTCTTCTGACCTCCTTATGTTGTTATGATAATAACGATGCTTTTTTTGCCTAGGGATAGTATTATTCGATCCGTCCCTGCTGTGGTCCGGCGCTGTGCCAATACCCTCCCGCCGCATCAGCCAGATGCGCCATTCAATTTATCGTTGTTCTTCCCTCCGGCAGACGCCTCTTTCCCCACGCCGATGGAAGAGCCCAAGAAGGTGATTCGGTGCCACTACCTGGGGACAGCCCAGGTGGCCAGCGCCAAGAAGCGGGAAGCGCCAGGTGGGTGTTTTCTCCCCGTCCCTCCCTCTCTCCTCCCTCTCCCTCACCCCTCTCTCCCTCTCCACCTCCCTTCCACCCACCCCCCCCCTCTCCTACCATGCCCTACCCGTTACCCTACCCTCCTAGTGGCAGCGGCGATGAGGGTATTGTCTCCTTATCCTCTTAGCAATTTTTAATCTTTAACACAATATTGTTGTCTGGCTGTATAACGCTCTATAATATGTGCCATTTTGTCTTCCCATTTGACATGTACCCGACATAACCCGACCTCACAATAATAATATTACAATAACAATGTATACTGATAATATTAGAGATGATTTTAACGCCCCGCTATGGCTGTGGCCCGATCCTGTCGTGTTCTACCAGTTCCTGTCGTTCTCTCGGCAGGTGTAGACCTGCTGAACAGCGCCATGGAGGAGGTCCACAGCCAGGTGCCCGCCGAGAAGTGGGTCTTCGTCAGCGTGGCCGTGGCGCCATCTACCATCACCATCACGGAGCACGGGGTCAGTGACACTCTCATGTAGGGGGCGCTGCCTGGTGGTGGTTTTCGTTGGAGGTTTCGGATGAGATTTAATGGTAGTAGTAGTGGAGGAATATAGATTGTTTGCTAACAGTGCGTGCATTCTTCCTGTGGTAATCGTGTCAGTTAATATGGTATCTAAATTTTCGTTGGGGGGGGGGGGGCGGCGGTGGAACAAGGATGAGATTAATGATAGCAGTGGAGGAAAATAGATTATTTTTTAACAGTGCGTGCTTTCTTCTTGTGGTAATTGTGTCAGTTAATATGGTATCTGAATTCTCGTGGGGGTGGGGAGTGGGGGATGGGGGACAAGGATGAGATCAGTGGTAGTAGTGGAGGAAAAAAATGAGTATTTACTAACATTGCGTGCATTCATCCTGTGGTAATTGTGTCAGTTAATGTGGTATCTGAATGATATTGTTTTGAGAACGTATATTTCTCGGTAATGGTCGTAGGCCCGTCTAATTCTAGTCTTCGCACTTTTGTATTCCGTTTTCATGCTTATTCCGTGGCCCTGCTAACCCCATACAACCCCATTACCGCCTAAACACTGGCTCATTCATGTCTTTGAACTGATGTGTAGATGGCAGACCGCCTCTAAGGCTTTCGGTCGCTGGATACATTGGATTTGACTGTCGATGAAGACTAAGTGTTACTGGTTTTCCCCTCTACAGAAGCCGGACAACGTGTTGGCGGAGTGTCGAGTTCGCTTCCTCGCCTTCATGGGCATCGCCATGAGGAATGTCAAGTGAGTGACGTCACCAGGCCACCCCGGCGTGAGCGGGGGGGTGAGGGGGAAGGGGGGGGGGGCTCCCATGATGGCCGAGGCGGCAGCGCGCTCCGTTGTAATGTAACATCTATTTAAAGTACGTCACTTAACAAGTATTTAAACAAGTTCAATTAATTTGTTGTGCATTTGCATTGGCGATATTACAGCCTCAGTTATGTCATTCTTTTTCTGTACAACAAATAGCGGCGGCTCTGATGAGAGCGGACTCAGTGACATTAATCAACGTTTTCTGTGTTAACGTGCTATTATCCTGTAAAAGCGGCTTGTCGAGGTTTTCACGCCAAATCGAAGCCCCGCGACATATATATCACAATTTGCAGAAAAATCGCCTGTTTCATTGTATAAAGTTAACTCAGATGCCTAATAAACATCGCCGTTTCGGCTGTGATATGGCAAACGTGTCTATTCCGCGACACCGCAAAAAGCAGTGTCGCAGTGTCAGTCACTAAGTTGAAAACCTGTGGTTAAGTGGCAAGGCTAAGAGACTCTATTTGGCAGTTTGGCATACGTGGAATATAGACAGAAGAAATTTTGGACGATTCAAGGACAGATTCTTATTTGTATTTTGACCTCTTTAGTTTTGGCGGGAAAAAGCTCGATAAGTAACTTTACCACTCTGACCGATAATTGATTCTGAACCTTGAATCCGTGTGACCTGTTGGCTGGTGTCCTTCCTTGCCGTGTGACCTGTTGGCTGGTGTCCTTCCTTGCCGTGTGACCTGTTGGCTGGTGTCCTTCCTTGCCGTGTGACCTGTTGGCTGGTGTCCTTCCTTGCCGTGTGACCTGTTGGCTGGTGTCCTTCCTTGCCGTGTGACCTGTTGGCTGGTGTCCTTCCTTGCCGTGTGACCTGTTGGCTGGTGTCCTTCCTTGCCGTGTGACTTGTTGGCTGGTGTCCTTCCTTGCCGTGTGACCTGTTGGCTGGTGTCCTTCCTTGCCGTGTGACCTGTTGGCTGGTGTCCTTCCTTGCCGTGTGACCTGTTGGCTGGTGTCCTTCCTTGCCGTGTGACCTGTTGGCTGGTGTCCTTCCTTGCCGTGTGACCTGTTGGCTGGTGTCCTTCCTTGCCGTGTGACCTGTTGGCTGGTGTCCTTCCTTGCCGTGTGACCTGTTGGCTGGTGTCCTTCCTTGCCGTGTGACCTGTTGGCTGGTGTCCTTCCCTGCCGTGTGACCTGTTGGCTGGTGTCCTTCCTTGCCGTGTGACCTGTTGGCTGGTGTCCTTCCTTGCCGTGTGACCTGTTGGCTGGTGTCCTTCCTTGCCACGTGACCTGTTGGCTGGTGTCCTTCCTTGCCGTGTGACCTGTTGGCTGGTGTCCTTCCTTGCCGTGTGACCTGTTGGCTGGTGTCCTTCCTTGCCGTGTGACCTGTTGGCTGGTGTCCTTCCTTGCCGTGTGACCTGTTGGCTGGTGTCCTTCCTTGCCGTGTGACCTGTTGGCTGGTGTCCTTCCTTGCCGTGTGACCTGTTGGCTGGTGTCCTTCCTTGCCGTGTGACCTGTTGGCTGGTGTCCTTCCTTGCCGTGTGACCTGTTGGCTGGTGTCCTTCCTTGCAGGTTGTGCTCCTTCATCATGCACACCGCTCAAGATAAGTTCGTTGCTCACGTCTTTCACTGCGAACCGTCCGCCGGTGCTCTCTGCAAGACCATCGAGGCTGCCTGCAAGGTGAGTGTGTTTTTTTCCCCGGCACCCACAGTGCTCTCTGTGGGATTATAACTTCTCATCACTTTCACCGTAAATTCACAGTTCTTTCCGTGAGAATATATATTCTCATCACTTTCACCGTCATTCACAGTTCTTTCCGTGAGAATATAACTTCTCGTCATTTTCACCGCCATTCACAATTCTTTCCGTGGGAATATAACTTCTCGTCTTACTTAAGGTCGCTCCCCCTTGCGGTGTAGTGGTTAGCGCAGTAGCACGCAGATCAATAGGTCTTGGGTTCGCATCCCGGTCCGGAGACCTAATCTAGGTCATGTTCCTTGGCCCAGTTTAGCAACTTGTTTGTGCCAAAAAAACGTCCTAAAACACAGATTCCTTTCATTTCGTATCTCGTCTTACGTCTAATGCCCGACACAAACCTGTGTGGGCCCCAAATAGTTTTTAACTATATTTTTTCACACATCGTCTTCACGTATGAATGGTAATCTAACACTGTCGGTCTGCGGTCATTTCGACTTCCGTGGGACGTTGGTGATAGATCACTCCCTCACTGTGATGCATCGTGACCTCCGATAATGTGAACTGGTCTGCGCAATACCATAGTCGGCGCGTTTAATATCTTCCGCCTCGCTTTCGTAAATCATTTTGTCTGTGCACCAGTTGCAGCTACGATTTATGTACTCCGTTACACGAGACCCTTGTGATTTTAACTTACTTGAAAGTGTATCTCGTTTAATAAGAGCACAACACGATAGTCTCCAGCATAAAGTATAGCAGACGAAAGTGTGTTGACAGTCGCGTTTTTATGACATCGCAAGATGAAGGTCATATTACTGCGTTTTCATTGGGTAAAATATGTAGGCCCGTGGAATAGTCTAATACCTGAAACAAGCAAAGGGGACAGAGCATTATCTGTTCATACACATTTCATAAACTAACAGTTGCGTTAGCTTCCAAGAGCGAAAGTTTTATGAAAGTCCGAAGACTAGTAAGCAGTGCGTTTATAGATTCCATGCGCATATGACAGGTACAAGAAACGCATGTAATTCATGTTATGGAAAATAACCTATCCCCCCTCCCAAAATGCCAACAATACTATCGCCCATAGACATGATAGATGACAAGGTAAACAGAGCGACGGCCATAGCGAAAATTGTCTGCTTCGTTTGCGTGATACTAATAATTTTTGGATCATGTGAATTCTTTTGGCAAGAGGACTAGGTACATCAAATTCTGTTGGGTCTTTGGTTGAAGCTGACAAATGTAAGCTGATTTTTTAGGCTTGTCAATGCAATATATTTTGTGTCAAATTAGAAAACGAAGCGTTTTCCGTGCCGACTATAGCAACATCATGTGACATCTGCCCTCGATAATTTCCATGTCATCCCGTGTTAATTAGCGTGTTAAGAACAGATAGCCAGAAAAATTTGCACATGCAGTGTGCCTGTCTTCCAATTGCCAATAAAAATATGTTTAAACTAAATTGTAAAGAAATGCCAGCTTCAAATACTGGACGACGAGGCTTACCACTCACCGTATGCTATGTTTTCAGCTGCGGTACCAGAAGTGTCTGGACGCGCACCACCAGCAACAGCTTCCAGACGACAAGCGACCCGCCGGCCAGCAACCATCCAAGGTGAGGGTCGCACGTGGTCCGTTCGCCATGGCAGTAACCACGTGGTCGCCAAAGCAGTAACCACGGGGTCGCCATCGAAGCAGCCACGTGGTCGCCATAGTAGCCACGTGGTCGCCATAGTAGCCACGTAGTTGCCATAGCAGCAGTCTCCTTGTCGCTATAGCAGCAGTCACGTGGTCGCCATAACGGCAGCCACGTGGTCGCCATAACGGCAGCCACGTGGTCGCCATAACGGCAGCCACGTGGTCGCCATAACGACAGCCACGTGGTCGCCACAACGGCAGCCACGTGTTCGCCATAACGGCAGCCACGTGTTCGCCATAACGGCAGTCACGTGCTCGCTGTTTCGGTCTCTTTGATTGCTTACCCCATGCACCGGGTGGTCGATAGGCGGGGAGGTCGCCACCTCCATCGCTTTACTGGTAACGTGGTCGGTCTACTGCTTACGCTTACGTCATACTATATACAACCTTGTAGCTCAGTGCGCTCCTGTGTGGATATTGTATGTGTTTAGATCTCATGGGTGGGGTCATCGCTATGTCTCAGTTCTGGTAATTTGTCAAATGTGACTACAATGGGGGGGGGGGGGGGGGTGGACGGGGGGTTCCCCCTCTGAATCGCGAAGCGCCAAGAATAAGGGAGAGCGATATCGAATCTTCCAAGATTAGGACATTTTAAAGCTGGGCGCGAAAAAAACACTTAATATTGAAAATATCGAGGAATATCGGGGAATTCGCAGACTACTATATCAGATCGCGGTAAATAGGCAAAAGGCCTTCGCGCTGAATCAGGAATTGTACAGATAACGATCCCCGAAACTTGCCCACAGCTAATCGCGAAGAATCTCCGAGAATTCCTGGATGCCAATCGCGAAGATCGGAAAAGTTACCCCACCCCCCCCCCCCCCTCCGCCTCTACAATGGGACAATGTGTCATTGGTGTCTTAGTGTTTAGGCTACGTTCCTGGCCCCAACCAACTACACAATAATGAACCTATATACAGACAAATCAGCAAACTTTGTTTCACAATAGCACTATGATCACAACTGTGGGGGTGACCGCCGCCCCACCGGGTTTATCCAGGAGTTGAAGTGTTACGAGCACCAGTCCATACCGCTGGGGTGGCAGCCGCAAGGGCGCCCCCATCTTGTGGATTAAGAACCACAAGTTCTCATTGTAACTTGCGGCATGTGTTAGTGTCTGGGCAGCGTGTTTGGTCATTGCCAATTTTGATCGTCGTTAGTTGTATATATCGATGTTTTTACTATTATTCTGCTTGCTGTATTTGTTCGTCTCATCTAACATATAATTACGACTGCATACATTCATGTATCTTCATGGGCTTAAAATCGCTTTTTTACACTTTAATTGCGCAATTTATATATCCGTCCTCTTATGTGCAATTGTTACATTATTTACAGATATATATTGTTTTAGCACTTTATGTTTTGTTTTGAAATAATGTATGTATAAATGTATGGCTGTTGTACGATTGTCGTTTTCGTGTCGTGTTTTCATTGTGCCGACATAACTCGGCTTGCTTGGGCCTCGCTTCCTTGTATTGCAGAGCCTAGCTGGTTTAACCTCGCAGCTAAAGGCCGGCGTGCAAAATGTCTTTGATATTATCAAAAAGAAAGCTACAACCAACTCCTAGCCGGGAACGGTTGTAGATTTCTCTACAAGGTAATACACATGGTTTGCTTGGCTTGATTTTCCTCGGTTACTTAACTAATAGTTTTATTAACATTTCGTTTTCACGGTGTTTTTGGTGAGCACAGATTTGTCAGCACCATATGATTTCTTATCTTCATGGACATCAGACTAATGGAATTATAACGAAAGTCTTCAATCAATTAAGTGTGTACATTAAACATTGGAAGCCAGCGGTCATGTCCGAAACGTCGATGATCTAAGTTGTGTTGTGACGTATTAAGTTAATATGGGCATATCTGTATATTTGGCCTGATTAAGAGAAATTGGGCTAATTCGTTGACATTTTTATACCATATTGGCCGTGGTGGGCTTTAGGCCAATTGTTCACAGTGACTCATTTCTATGTAATACCCCTCTTTTTGAATTGAGCCGACGTGATCATTTCAAATACGGATTCACATTTAAGACCAGAGTAACAGTCTGGATAACAGATTAAAAACTTAACGTGGCTCTTTCAAATTATTCGAGTTAATTTGCATTAAAATTGAATGCCACTGTTGATAGTGGTTTTGATCTAGTGCAAACTCCCTGTTGTGTCATCATGATAGCAAAGTCTTGTGTTTTGCGAAGCAAGAGACTAAATAACGTTTGAAACTATTCCATTCCAACTAACGCTGAAACTTTTAGTGGTGCATGGTGGTATATGCGGGTCAAATGCCACCCCTCTCGGTACGTAGTCCTTGTATTCAACCCTACTTAGCCCTTTAGATACAAGATGGCTCATGTTGAACGACGCTTAGGGAAGTCACTTCTCACTCTGTCGCCGTGGCTGCTTTCATCCATGCGTCTACCTTGAATGGCTTTCGCTCTATTATTCCTGCTTTTTTAACTGTTATTGCTCAGTTTGAGTTCAGTAGTACGCTTCCGGAGTAAACTATTACCTGACTATAGCGAATGTCACGTTGTAAGTATTTGTGATATACCACGTACATCTCGCCGCGAACCTCGGTGTTATCAATTAATATATATAAATAACATTGGCCGTATGATGAAATCGTGATAATGTTATATTGATCACAAACCTACGCCTGCTGGTGTCCTGTATATATTGCCCTATTACACACTCTCTTGGTTAGTGGCTTTGAAGGAGCAATCGTGACTGCAGACCATCTCAAGTCCCTCTCCTATCGTATATATGTGCTTCAGTCGTCAGCTTCAGGGCTTCTCAACATGACTCTTATTGGATAGTATATATATATATATATACCTTTATCGCCGTTGTTGATGTCTAACAAAACATACTGTAGGTTAAGTGTAGGGTTAAGTCTCCTACAACCCCTTGATGTCTGCGTCGATTGCTTCACCTTGGTCGTGGCTGAAAGGAGTGAGGATGCAGATTACCTGTCTGTAAAAGTGGTCTATCGCTTGCTTATACCGCGTATTAACACGTCTGTTTGTGTGTGACTGTGTGTGTTTACCACGTGGTCGATTGTGTGTTTGCACATCGTATTACTGCGAGATCAATTGCCTGTTTACAGATCGTGTTGTCACGTGGTCATTTTTGTGTTTATACCTTATATTACCACGTGATCAATTGTGGTTACATTGTGTTTACACCTCGTATTACCACGTGGTCGATTGTTTAGGTTTCGATATACCAGGTGGTTAATAACACTGTGTCCGTTTCGTCAATATCTTCGGCCCCCGTGCTACACACACTGTCAGTCTATAAAATAGATATCCGCCATCCTTCTTACCGCCCTCAGCTCTTGGTTAAAGTACACATCTCTGGATCGTAATCTGGATCCGTAGGGTCCATTAGTCCGGCCACCGCCATTGTAAACCAGTTCAAGTTAACTTTACTGTGTTCATAGTATGCTATGTTTAGCAGCTCATTTATATCTAATGCGTGTGCCATAGTACCACGATAATATATGGGTCTTCATCGCGACCCATGTTAATGTCCGCAGGAATCCCGTTTAGAGGTGCTGTAAATAGCATCCAAACAAACCGACTGCTGTCAAAAAGTCAGCAAGGCAATGAATCATACCTCTGTATTGTTGGTAGTGTATGTATTTCATTGCTAAGATACCCCCAATGCTTTGTATCGCTAGGCCTACAAGCGGACACCACGCCGCCGTACTGAGATCAGGCCAGTTACGATGGCCTCGTACTGAGATCAGGCCTGTTACGATGGCATCGTACTGAGATCAGGCCAGTTACGATGGCCTCGTACTGAGATCAGGCCAGTTACGATGGCATCGTACTGAGATCAGGCCAGTTACGATGACATCGTACTGAGATCAGGCCAGTTACGATGGCATCGTACTGAGATCAGGCCAGTTACGATGGCATCGTACTGAGATCAGGCCAGTTACGATGGCATCGTACTGAGATCAGGCCTGTTACGATGGCATCGTGCTGAGATCAGGCCAGTTACGATGGCATCTTACTGAGATCAGGCCAGTTACGATGGCATCCTACTGAGATCAGGCCAGTTACGATGGCATCTTACTGAGATCAGGCCAGTTACGATGGCATCGTACTGAGATCAGACTAGTTACGATGGCATCGTACTGAGATCAGGCCAGTTACGATGGCATCCTACTGAGATCAGGCCAGTTACGATGGCATCTTACTGAGATCAGGCCAGTTACGATGGCATCGTACTGAGATCAGGCCAATTACGATGACATCGTACTGAGATCAGGCCAGTTACGATGGCATCGTACTGAGATCAGACTAGTTACGATGGCATCGTACTGAGATCAGGCCAATTACGATGACATCGTACTGAGATCAGGCCAGTTACGATGGCATCGTACTGAGATCCTGCCAGTTACTATTGCATCGTACTGAGATCAGGCCAGTTACGATGGCATCAAGCTGAGATCAGGCCAGTTACGATGGCATCTTACTGAGATCAGGCCAGTTACGATGGCATCGCACTGAGATCAGGCCAGTTACGATGGCATCGTACTGAGATCAGACTAGTTACAATGGCATCGTACTGAGATCAGGCCAGTTACGATGGCATCGTACTGAGATCCTGCCAGTTACGATGGCATCTTACTGAGATCAGGCCAGTTACGATGGCATCCTACTGAGATCAGGCCAGTTACGATGGCATCTTACTGAGATCAGGCCAGTTACGATGGCATCGTACTGAGATCAGACTAGTTACGATGGCATCGTACTGAGATCAGGCCAATTACGATGACATCGTACTGAGATCAGGCCAGTTACGATGGCATCGTACTGAGATCAGACTAGTTACGATGGCATCGTACTGAGATCAGGCCAGTTACGATGGCATCGTACTGAGATCAGGCCAATTACGATGGCATCGCACTGAGATCAGGCCAATTACGATGACATCGTACTGAGATCAGGCCAGTTACGATGGCATCGCACTGAGATCAGGCCAGTTACGATGGCATCGTACTGAGATCAGACTAGTTACAATGGCATCGTACTGAGATCAGGCCAGTTACGATGGCATCGTACTGAGATCAGGCCAGTTACGATGGCATCTTACTGAGATCAGGCCAGTTACGATGGCATCCTACTGAGATCAGGCCAGTTACGATGGCATCTTACTGAGATCAGGCCAGTTACGATGGCATCTTACTGAGATCAGGCCAGTTACGATGGCATCCTACTGAGATCAGGCCAGTTACGATGGCATCCTACTGAGATCAGGCCAGTTACGATGGCATCGTACTGAGATCCTGCCAGTTACGATGGCATCTTACTGAGATCAGGCCAGTTACGATGGCATCCTACTGAGATCAGGCCAGTTACGATGGCATCTTACTGAGATCAGGCCAGTTACGATGGCATCTTACTGAGATCAGGCCAGTTACTATTGCATCGTACTGAGATCAGGCCAGTTACGATGGCATCGTGCTGAGATCAGGCCAGTTACGATGGCATCTTACTGAGATCAGGCCAGTTACGATGGCATCGCACTGAGATCAGGCCAGTTACGATGGCATCGTACTGAGATCAGACTAGTTACAATGGCATCGTACTGAGATCAGGCCAGTTACGATGGCATCTTACTGAGATCAGGCCAGTTACGATGGCATCGCACTGAGATCAGGCCAGTTACGATGGCATCGTACTGAGATCAGACTAGTTACAATGGCATCGTACTGAGATCAGGCCAGTTACGATGGCATCGTACTGAGATCCTGCCAGTTACTATTGCATCGTACTGAGATCAGGCCAGTTACGATGGCATCGTACTGAGATCAGGCCTGTTACGATGGCATCGTACTGAGATCAGGCCAGTTACGATGGCATCTTACTGAGATCAGGCCAGTTACGATGGCATCGTACTGAGATCAGGCCAGTTACGATGGCATCTTACTGAGATCAGGCCAGTTACGATGGCATCGCACTGAGATCAGGCCAGTTACGATGGCATCGTACTGAGATCAGACTAGTTACAATGGCATCGTACTGAGATCAGGCCAGTTACGATGGCATCGTACTGAGATCCTGCCAGTTACTATTGCATCGTACTGAGTTCAGGCCAGTTACTATTGCATCGTACTGAGATCAGGCCAGTTACGATGGCATCGTACTGAGATCAGGCCTGTTACGATGGCATCGTACTGAGATCAGGCCAGTTACGATGGCATCTTACTGAGATCAGGCCAGTTACGATGGCATCGCACTGAGATCAGGCCAGTTACGATGGCATCTTACTGAGATCAGGCCAGTTACGATGGCATCGTACTTAGATCAGGCCAGTTACGATGGCATCGTACTTAGATCAGGCCAGTTACGATGGCATCGTACTGAGATCAGACTAGTTACAATGGCATCGTACTGAGATCAGGCCAGTTACGATGGCATCTTACTGAGATCAGGCCAGTTACGATGGCATCGCACTGAGATCAGGCCAGTTACAATGGCATCGTACTGAGATCAGACTAGTTACAATGGCATCGTACTGAGATCAGGCCAGTTACGATGGCATCGTACTGAGATCAGGCTAGTTACTATTGCATCGTACTGAGATCAGGCCAGTTACGATGGCATCGTACTGAGATCAGGCCAGTTACGATGGCATCGCAATGAGATCAGGCCAGTTACGATGGCATCGCACTGAGATCAGGCCTGTTACGATGGCATCGTACTGAGACCAGGCCAGTTACGATGGCATCGCAATGAGATCAGGCCAGTTACGATGGCATCGTACTGAGACCAGGCCAGTTACGATGGCATCGCAATGAGATCAGGCCAGTTACGATGGCATCGCACTGAGATCAGGCCTGTTACGATGGCATCGTACTGAGACCAGGCCAGTTACGATGGCATCGCAATGAGATCAGGCCAGTTACGATGGCATCGTACTGAGACCAGACCAGTTACGATGGCATCGCAATGAGACCAGGCCAGTTACGATGGCATCGCAATGAGATCAGGCCAGTTACGATGGCATCGTACTGAGATCAGGCCAGTTACGACTGAAATCAGGCCAGTTACGATGGCATCGTACTTGGTCATGTTCGAATTGTTCGAGTCACCGCAGCCAGAGTACTCAGATTGGTGTAATAAAGTATCCCTTTGAAGGATTAGTATTAATAATGATGTTTTGTTTTTATCCCGGCTACCGTGTTGTTTCGTGTTAACGCGTCGACTGCAGATATTCCACCACCTTGTGCTACGTTGTGTAGAATCCAGTGCGAATCCAGTTGCGAATCCAGTTGTATTGTCAGACATATTCCTTTTTATATTTCGAATAAATGAACTTTCTAGACGTACCGATTCCACTTTATGTAATGTAATTGACGTGTGTCGTGGTGCTTGTCGTTGCAGGGCCTGGGGGCCAGCATCAAGCAAGGCGTGCAGAGCGTGCTCGGCAACATCGGCAAAGGACGAAAGATGAAAAGCTAGTCGCGCCATCCAGAAATCCACGGTAACATCTCAAACGCACCGTTCAAATCCAACCGCTCCGCGACGTCATCATGATCTCCAGCGTGACGTCATCATGATCCCAAGCGTGATGTCATCATGATCTCAAGCGTGACGTCATCCTGATCCCCAGCGTAACGTCATCATGATCTCAAGCGTGACGTCATCATCGCCAAAACGTAATGTCACCGTTACCACTGCGTGACGTCATCACCACCCTTGTGTGACGTCATCACCACCCTTGTGTGACGTCATCACCACCCTTGTGTGGCGTCAGTGATCGCCCTTCGGTGTCCCACCTCGTGACGTCGTCACGGGAAGCGCTTTGCGATCAAGGGCGTGGGGCGGACAACGATGGAAGATATTATGGCAGTATGAAATCCGACGGCGTTCGTTCTCGCGACTTACAAGTTTCTCTTAGCTGGCGTGTATCCTCGCTTTACACTGTGCTTGGGACGTGGACGCTGACAGGTTTATGTCTATTCGCTATATATGCAAGCTGGGAGCGCCAGGAATAAACCTCCCCTCAACCATCCTGAGCCCAGACGATTGATGTAGGGCCTATATGTATATCTAGCAACAAAACGGCGAACAATGTGTCTGTTTGATGTACGCATGGCTTCCGAACGCTTAGAACATCAGCGATGATGGGGGATGAACGGCAGAAGGTAGATGGACCCGGTTGCGAAGTAGATTCTCCCTGCCATGTGGAGAGGTTGCCCGCCTGCCTGGTGGGTGGGTGGGGGGTGGCGAGGATTGCATGGGTAGTATTCTAATGTGGACCATAGTCGGGAAACAGAAAGCCGAAACAGTTTGAAGATAAAGATAAAATAAATTGGAATAAAGTATTTATCGAATCCCATCTGAAAATAATTCACTGTTTCGAAATATTATATATGATCATGTGACGTATATCCTTACTGTAGCCTATGCCATTGAGCCACAATGGTCCTACTTTATGGTCACATTTATATTTCGCCAACAGTTTGAAGAAAAAGATAAAATATATTGGCAAGAAGTATTCATCGAATCCTATCTGAAGATAATTTGCTGTTTCGGACTATTATATATGATTAATTAACAATTTATCCCTCCTGGAGCCTACACTATTGACCCACCCTAGTCCTGGTTTATGGTCGCATTTGTATATCAAGTACACGAGACGAAACTGTCATGAATGAACGTACTCATCACTGTCGCCGACAACACGGATACATACCGCTTGCGTTATTCTCACCACTGTACGGATGAGTGAAAGGTGCGCCATAGTAAGTGTCAACTCGTTCTGTACACGGTGCGTGAGTACTTGAAGTGAGCTCTGCGTGCCCTGTTGTCAGTAGCATTATTGAAAGGATACAATCATTATCTAGTACTAAAAACCGAAAAGAAAGCAGACTGGCGACGGTTCGAGAGAACGGTGTTCGGTTCACCTATATGTATCCGGTGTTCATCCTGTATCTCAGCAGCTTAAAGTTTTCCTTTCCGATCCGCGTGTAAATAGTGATTGCCCGCTGTATACTATCAGCCTGTACATACATAGAGGGCGCGAAGGTGTTGTAACCCGTGACCCTGCTTTCGTTGGAGCCCCGTAGCGGTCTATGTGTAACTTGCTTTGAAGCCCGAAACCTTGTTCCCGACTTCATCAAGTACTGATCTGCAGAGGACGAGATTAATGACTTGAACGAATACACGTGTATGTTGTGGTCAAATTTCTTCCATTATTTAGTTGTTTCATCGTAGATGAAGAAGATAAGGTAGCTGTTTAATTATTTTTCTTGCCTTTTGCGAAGAATCAAATCAAAGTGCTTAATTGCGATTTCTGTGGGTATATAACCATCATTAACCAATGCCTCTTCAATACTCTTGGAGTGACTTGCAACGTGCTACCGAATGACTTCCTTTTTCTCTAAATATCCGTGTTGGCTTCAAGTTGAAGGTATCGGTGTGTACGAGATTTCATATATAGCGTCAATATTTGTCGCCAACTCTAGGATGTGGCGTAGGGACGGATATGTACATAAAAACAAAACGATACCAGCGTAGGAATACAATGTGCCTGCAAGTAGTAGGTCTGAAGCAATGCAAACGGCGGTGGTTGGGGAACAGTGGGGCCTGTCACACGTTATATATACCTACGGATATTCCTTCCTCGGGCGAAGGGACACTAATGTTAATTCCAATGCTTTGACCTCGTGGTGTATTGTATACGTGTGGTATCACGTGATCTCTGTTGTCTGGTGCATGTGTCCATATTCTAACGTTTGAAGATGCTACTGTTTCTATTCTCAAGCCAGCGCGGTCATGGTTAACATATTGAAGATGACGAGTTTAAAACTGATTTCAGATTTAAATTGGTGAAGCTTGTAGAGACAGGGGAGGGGGAGGGGATGCTTTTAACGACGGGGTGTGGGGAGTGGATTCTTTTAGAGACGGAGGTGGGGGAGGGGATGCGTATCGGGCTGTGACGAATGTGACAAGTCGTCAAGTGTTAACCGCGTTTTGTGATCGTCCTTTGGCAATGCGCATTCACCATTTAGACCGTAGAATATACCCAAATTTTAGGTTATAACTGCTTCATAATAACATGACATTTCCTTTCAATGTGTAAGCGTGGGTAGTAGGTTTACGATTCTTGATTTCTCTGGGACTAGACATCGTCGAACATTGTATATTTTGTCCGTTTATCGCTGAGCTGTTGATTGTAACATAAGTGCCGAAATTGCCATTTAGTTTGTTATTTCGTGCTTACTCTTTCGTAATGTATTTGGCATCATTACTTGGTTATTCCTTTCTGCATATCTATGAGCATTGAAGCACAGTTTTAACGGTTTTAATATTGTTTTATATGCGTTGTTTTACATCTTTTACGACTGCGTTCATTCACCAAACAGTTCGTATATGTATCATGTAGATAGCAAATAGATATCTTGTGGTAGAAAAGGATAAATCATGATAACAATAAATTTCATTCAATCAAGTGTCTGCTTGCTCTTCTGCTCTAAGGTAATAAGTTCACGAAATGTATTTTTGGGTCATCCGTAACTCTTTAACGTTACCTATTTCATTGATTTGTAGGACGTCATTTCTACTGTCGCTATTGTAGTTATAACGTGACGTCACGTGTATAAGTGCATTGTACTGACGTGACTTCAGAGCATCTTTATGTCACATGCTTGTCATCTAAACTTCTGATGTTATTGGCTAATTTGCCGTCATTTATATGTACTGATATCATATCCTTATGTACTTCAACGTCATGTAAACGTTCTGATATCTGATACGCATATGGCGTCAGGTAAACATTCTAATATCTTATATCTATGTCACGGCATGTAAACATTCTGATATCTTTTACTTTTGTGAGGTCATTGTAAACATACTGATCTTGTATTAACATGTGACATCATGTAAACGTTCGGATATCATATACTTTCGTGACGTCATGTAAGACATTCTGATATGTACATTTGTGACGTCATGTAAAACGTTCTGATATCATGTACTTTTGTGACGTCATGTAAAACGTTCTAATATCTTATTCTTATGTAATCTGTGCACTTGGTATAGCTTTTAAGTAGGTCACGACATCCTAAAAACTATTTACTGTTGTTTTAATTGACGTCTATTCCCAATGGTGAATTCGCGCTAGTCAATGTACGCTGCTTCGTCGAGAGGCGAGAAGAACCTCTGGATGGTTATTTGTTATGCATCAATTCCGAATTCGTATGATAAACAGAACGCGTATACGTATTTTAGTGAAGGGGAAATCGGTTTCATAAACTTTCCTCGTATTTCGCTCGGCTTTTAATGCAATGGTCAAATTGTGCGTTATAAATATGACAGGAGTTTCTACTTCTGTGTATTACCCAGCTGCGAAATGAAATAAAATGTTTATAGCATATATTCTTTTGTGGCGTAATTCGTTGGTACATAGCGTAATTTATTGAGGTTCTTGGTCCCTAATTTCCGTTTAGCTGGATCTGATCAAACTTGTAGGAGGTACCGTCGGACAGACCACTGTCTCTCTCCCCAGCTTGTGGCCCCAACCCGCCACCCACGCAGGTCGACTAGCTTTCAGATAAATTGGGTATTTTGGTTCGTATTCTGCGCGGAAAACAGATGTCACATTTTTTAACATATTATACCAGATATATCATTGTCAGGCCCAAGTGTGTCTACCGGCTTGAACCAAAGTCTCAACAGTGCCCATCGTCTATTTTCAAAATTCTCAATGTCGAATGTCGATTTATTACGACGTTTCAGTGTCGTTTTTTTCACTCGCTGTTGATCGCGTCATTCTTGCCATTCACTCGAGGGCGGGGCGGGGGGGGGGGGCTGTGGATGGAGTCATCCATACCAGTCACTCGGCCCCCTGTTGATGGAGTCATCCATACCATTCACTCGGCCCCCTGTTGATGGAGTCCTCCATACCAGTCACTCGGCCCCCTGTTGATAGAGTCATCCATACCATTCACTCGGCCCCCTTTTGATGGAGTCATCCATACCATTCACTCGGCCCCCTGTTGATGGCGTCATCCATACCATTCACTCGGCCCCCTGTTGATGGAGTCCTCCATACCATTCACTCGGCCCCCTGTTGATGGCGTCATCCATTCCATTCACTCATCCCCCTGTTGATGGAGTCATCCATACCATTCACTCGACCCCCTGTTGATGGAGTCATCCATACCATTCACTCGGCCCCCTGTTGATGGAGTCATCCATACCAGTCACTCGACCCCCTGTTGATGGAGTCATCCATACCATTTACTAGGCCCCCTGTCGATGGAGTCATCCATACCATTCACTCATCCCCCTGTTGATGGCGTCATTCATACCATTCACTCGGCCCCCTGTTGATGGAGTCATCCATACCATTCACTCATCCCCCTGTTGATGGCGTCATCCATACCATTCACTCGGCCCCCTGTTGATGGCGTCATCCATACCAGTCACTCACCCCCCTGTTGATGGCGTCATCCATGCCATTCACTCGACCCCCTGTTGATGGAGTCATCCATACCATTCACTCGGCCCCCTGTTGATGGAGTCATCCATACCATTCACTCGGTCCCCTGTTGATAGAGTCATCCATACCATTCACTCGACCCCCTGTTGATGGAGTCATCCATACCATTCACTCATCCCCCTGTTGATGGAGTCATCCATACCATTCACTCGGCCCCCTGTTGATGGAGTCATCCATACCATTCACTCGGTCCCCTGTTGATGAAGTCATCCATACTATTCACTCGGCCCCCTGTTGATGGAGTCATCTATACCAGTCACTCGACCCCCTGTTGATGAAGTCATCCATACCAGTCACTCATCCCCCTGTTGATGGCGTCATCCATACCATTCACTCGGTCCCCTGTTGATGAAGTCATCCATGCCATTCACTCATCCCCCTGTTGATGGCGTCATCCATACCATTCACTCGGCTCCCTGTTGATGGAGTCATCTATACCAGTCACTCATCCCCCTGTTGATGGAGTCATCCATGCCATTCACTCATCCCCCTGTTGATGGAGTCATCCATACCATTCACTCGGCCCCCTGTTGATGGAGTCATCCATACCATTCACTCGGCCCCCTGTTGATGGCGTCATCCATACCATTCACTCGGCCCCCTGTTGATGGAGTCATCCATACCATTCACTCGTGCCCCTGTTGATGGAGCCATCCATACCATTCACTCGGCCCCCTGTGGATGGAGTTACCCATACCATTCACTCGGCCCCCTGTTGATGGAGTCATCTATACCATTCACTCACCCCCCTGTTGATGGCGTCATCCATACCATTCACTCGACCCCCTGTTGATGGAGTCATCCATACCATTCACTCGACCCCCTGTTGATGAAGTCATCCATACTATTCACTCGGCCCCCTGTTGATGGAGTCATCCATACCAGTCACTCGACCCCCTGTTGATGAAGTCATCCATACCAGTCACTCATCCCCCTGTTGATGGCGTCATCCATACCATTCACTCGGTCCCCTGTTGATGAAGTCATCCATGCCATTCACTCATCCCCCTGTTGATGGAGTCATCCATACCATTCACTCGGCTCCCTGTTGATGGAGTCATCTATATCATTCACTCGGCCCCCTGTTGATGGAGTCATCCATACCATTCACTCGGTCCCCTGTTGATGGAGTCATCCATACCATTCACTCGGCCCCCTGTTGATGGAGTCATCCATACCATTCACTCATTCCCCTGTTGATGGAGTCATCCATACCATTCACTCGACCCCCTGTTGATGGAGTCATCCATACTATTCACTCGGCCCCCTGTTGATGGAGTCATCCATACCAGTCACTCGACCCCCTGTTGATGAAGTCATCCATACCAGTCACTCATCCCCCTGTTGATGGCGTCATCCATACCATTCACTCGGTCCCCTGTTGATGAAGTCATCCATGCCATTCACTCATCCCCCTGTTGATGGAGTCATCCATACCATTCACTCGGCTCCCTGTTGATGGAGTCATCTATACCATTCACTCGGCCCCCTGTTGATGGAGTCATCCATACCATTCACTCGGTCCCCTGTTGATGGAGTCATCCATACCATTCACTCGGCCCCCTGTTGATGGAGTCATCCATACCATTCACTCGGTCCCCTGTTGATGGAGTCATCCATACCATTCACTCGACCCCCTGTTGATGGAGTCATCCATACCAGTCACTCATCCCCCTGTTGATGGCGTCATCCATACCATTCACTCGGTCCCCTGTTGATGGAGTCATCCATACCATTCACTCGGCCCCCTGTTGATGGAGTCATCCATACCATTCACTCGGTCCCCTGTTGATGGAGTCATCCATACCATTCACTCGACCCCCTGTTGATGGAGTCATCCATACCATTCACTCATCCCCCTGTTGATGGAGTCATCCATACCATTCACGCGACCCCCTGTTGATGAAGTCATCCATACTATTCACTCGGCCCCCTGTTGATGGAGTCATCCATACCAGTCACTCGACCCCCTGTTGATGAAGTCATCCATACCAGTCACTCATCCCCCTGTTGATGGCGTCATCCATACCATTCACTCGGTCCCCTGTTGATGAAGTCATCCATGCCATTCACTCATCCCCCTGTTGATGGAGTCATCCATACCATTCACTCGGCTCCCTGTTGATGGAGTCATCTATACCATTCACTCACCCCCCTGTTGATGGAGTCATCCATATCATTCACTCGGCTCCCTGTTGATGGCGTCATCCATACCATTCACTCGGCTCCCTGTTGATGGAGTCATCTATACCAGTCACTCATCCCCCTGTTGATGGAGTCATCCATGCCATTCACTCATCCCCCTGTTGATGGCGTCATCCATACTATTCACTCGGCCTCCTGTTGATGGAGTCATCCATACCATTCACTCGGCCCCCTGTTGATGGCGTCATCCATACCATTCACTCGGCCCCCTATTGATGGAGTCATCCATACCATTCACTCGGGCCCCTGTTGATGGAGCCATCCATACCATTCACTCGGCCCCCTGTTGATGGAGTTACCCATACCATTCACTCGGCCCCCTGTTGATGGAGTCATCCATACCATTCACTCGGGCCCCTGTTGATGGAGCCATCCATACCATTCACTCGGCCCCCTGTTGATGGAGTTACCCATACCATTCACTCGGCCCCCTGTTGATGGAGTCATCTATACCATTCACTCACCCCCCTGTTGATGGAGTCATCCATACCATTCACTCGGCCCCCTGTTGATGGCGTCATCCATACCATTCACTCGGCCCCCTGTTGATGGCGTCATCCATATCATTCACTCAGCCCCGGGACTCAACCCGTGTTGAAAGCACATAGATTTCTATTGCATGTTTCTTTCCACGCAAAACTCTTTTCAGACTGTAAATAATAGCGAACAATGTGCTTTGACACAATAACTTTAGAAAGTTCCAGTCGACACTAATCTTGAAAGTCATGTCTACAAAGTATGTAGGCCATATTACCGTCTTGGCGCGCCCCCCAGGTGTGATTTAACGAGAGGACTCATAATAACCCCGGGGGGCCTCCCTGGTGTAGTGGTTAGCGCACTAGACCGCAGATCAATAGGTCCTGGGTTCGAATCCGGGCTCGGGCACCTAATCTGGGGCATGTTTCATTCCTTCATCCTTCATCGTCTCGGGAGGTTCCTTGGCCCAATTTAGCCTGTATGTGCACAAAAGTGGCCTAAAACAGCAACATTCCATTCCATAATAACCCGGTGCACGCCTGTCGTTCACGTGCCTTAATATATGGATTACAGTTGACCTTCAGACGACATTCAACTGTGTTTTTCAGCGCGTCGGGTCCCTTCGGTGGGAAATTGATCCCAGCCCGGTATGGTAGGTGACGGGTGAGTGAGTTGAGGGGGCGGGGGGAGGGAGGGCAGTTTGAGGATTTCTTTTAGTTTGATGCTGCAATTGTTATTCGTAAGAATTTTTTGGGTCGCAGGGCGTGTTGGCTGATTTTACTGAAAAACAGGAAAAAAGAGGGGACTGGGGGAAGTGCCCAGGGGCGGATCTAGTGGGGTGGTAACGGGGGTTGCAACCCCCCCCCCCCTTGGGAACCTGAACATACACTGTTAAAGTCGGCTTTTCGGAGCATCTGCCCCCCCCCCCCCCAGTCGCAAGTTTTTCAGAGAGCACACTCCACACCCCCGGTCGGAAGTTTTCAGAGAGCAACCCCCCCCCCCCCTTGGCAAATTCATAGATCCGCCCCTGGAAGTGGGCTCACCATTAAGGGGGGGGGGGGGGGGCACCGCGTGCGTGCTGAACCGGTTATTGCGTGGGTTAGCTGACTGATAAAATTATCCGCAGAAACTGCAATAATAAAACGTGTTATTCTTATTCATCGTTCTTTAGTCTTTAACTTAAGCCACCTTTCCCATCCCATGTCACTCGTAATTGCACCCCCCCCCCCCCACCACGTACACTGGGGCCTATGGCTCACATCAGTCCGTGATATGCACCTCCCCCAGCCCCCAATCCCCTCCCTCATATGCACCCCGCGCACCCCCACCCTATATGAGCCTCCCCCAGCGCACCCGCCCCCACCCTCATATACGCCTCCCCCAGTCCCCCACCCCCAACCTTCCACCCTCATATGCACCTTCCCCCACAATCCTACCCGCACCCCCACCCCTAACCCGACACTCATATGGACCTACCCCCGCACCCCAACCCCCTTCCACTCACCTCTGTCCCCTCTGACAACCATCTGCCCCTAGCCACTGCCCCCTTGTTCACCTTTGCACACGTCAGTCTGTTGCCGATATCGGTCACTGCTTCCTTGATCACCATGGCGTCATGTCTGTTACCAATAATGCCCCCCCCCCCATAACACCCCCCCCCCCTACCCCCACACATCCATACACCAACCGAACTCAACAGGACATGACAAAAGCTTTATTCCCCCAGAAGAGACCGGAAGCGGAACCAAGATGGCGGCCTGTCACGTGATGTGGTAGTTGCCGCCGGTGGCGCCCCACGGCGAGAGCGCCTTGTCAACAGGCTTCCGATCGAAGTAAAAACATAGGTATACTGACGCTGCCAAGACCGCCCCCCTCCCCTCCCCACCCTTTACCACCGCCGTGTGCGCCCCCCACCCCCCGACCCCCCCCACCTGTTCAACGATTCAATCCCATGACTACCTCGTGGCCCGGGTCTTCTTGTGAATACGCTCCAGTGATATGTTCGATTCGTTCGCTACATATGACGCGACGCGTGATGACAAGTTTTTACCTTTGCCTCGCTGGCAAATCGAATTCACCTTTAGCAGCAGCGGCCGCAGCAGCCGCAGCAGCAGCCGCAGCAGCAGTAGCAGCCGCAGCAGCAGCAGCAGCAGCAGCAGCAGCCGCAGCAGCAGTAGCAGCATCATCAACAGCCCGGCAAATCCAGCTATGTTGTTAGTTGGAGGCATTCGTTCCGGTTGAACCCCGTGTGACGGCCGGAGCTGGTTACCATAATAATTGTCCACGGGCCTCGCTATTCTAAAGCTGAGGTGAATAGTTTCGGCACATAATATATAATATACAGCCGGCCATGAAGCGATCGCCATACACTTGAGTAATAACCTTATATTCGAGACCACGTGACATGCATGGCTAATGCTGTACCGAGCAGGTAAGCCACATGCGTGTGCCTGTATATAAAATATGTGGTCCTATGTAAACATGGTCGTTACGTTGTGCATATGCTATCGAATCCCGCGATAGGCCACCTCATCTATATATATAGAGAGACTTCGCAGATGGCGTATTTTGTGTTTTTATCTCACTCAAGGACGATTGGTATTTCGGACAGGAGAAATAGTTAAAGCAAATGTTTTTTGGTTGCTAAACGTGGTATCGTCGTTTAAATGTTTAATTTTGGTATTGTCTAGCACACTTGGATGATTAAAGCGGCTAATTCTGACTGGCAAAGCACAGAGCATTGGCCTCTATTTTGATAAGAAACTTTGATCGAATATAATGGTTATGCCAATTCTGACGTATAGGGATGAAATCTGGGGTTATCAAGAGTATTGTATTAGGAAATCAAGAAAGTCCAAGTTAGGTTTTGTAAGAGGTTGTTAGGATTACCCCATGTCAACATCCAAAGTCGCCGCATGAGGTGAATGTGGCAGGTTACCTTTAACAAAACCTTGTTACGTTAAAATCATGTTACGTGCATTAAGTTCTGGTTAAATATATTACGGATGCGAAAGAGTAGGTATCATGGGCGTGTCCAGGGGAGAGGGGTGAGGGGGGGGGGGAGAGGGCACAGGAGGCACGTGCCCCTACTTTCAGACCCTAAGGTATATATGTGCCTCCACCCCCACTCTTTTTAAATTCTGTTCCCCCCCCACCTTTCAAATTCTGTGGCCCCTGTCCTCTCCTTATATATTACAATGCATCAAGCTTAGTAGTTTAATTATGTCTTCTTTCTTATTTTGCCCACGATTGCACGATTGCAAGTTTGCAAATAGTACGCAACGTGCACCACGGTCACCTACGTCTCAGGCTTTTTACACCCATTGTTTCAACTTATTATGCCCCAAGAATTCCTGCACACGCCCCTGGGTATGGCTGGATATGGCTGGGTATGGCTAGGTATGGCTGAGTGTAGCAAAACAAGTTAGAAATTAAAGGCGACTAGTTGTGTTTTACACATTTAAGGTACAACTCCAAGGGCGCGGATCCAAGGGAATTGTTTAGGAAGAATGCCGTTTTTCAATGCAAAATTTCGGCTATCTAAAGCGCGGACCCCGCCCCCCTCCCCCCCCGCTTTTGAGGAAAAACGCTATCTGGGGCGGCGTGGACCCCCCCCCCCTTCGCTCGCAAGTTTAGACCCCCCTTTTCAAATTCCTGGACCCGCCCCTCAACTCTCATCGTGTTTCAGATGCTCAGGACATAATCTTTTTATTGAATTAAGTCGTCGTAATGGAACGTCACGGGAAAATAGGAGTTGTTACTACTGTGCTGTAAGACATTTCGTTGTCGTATAGGATACATACCACGTATTATTGTGTTGCCCGACGTTTATGGATATTCAACATATATATATAGACAACGCTTTTTTGGAATCCCCAACATGCGAACTTGTGTTGTCTTATTATGTCAAGTGAACACATGTTTACACTAAGAAAACTAGCCACACCGATAATTGTATTGTTTGTATTATAAAGATTGCAATATTGGATGAGCAGAAAGTAGACATTCCGAGCAGACTTTCTGAGGTTTTTATCACAGATGTATGACGCACAATAGACCGAACTTTACATAATCACTCGAGGATGCTACTTCAGTTTACACTATCCACGTAAAACCATTCAACAAAATTTAGACCCCGGCTTCAGACCCTTTTGCAAGGGGAGTGGGGGACTTGTTTAATTTTACTTTTTAATTTTAATTTCTTCGTCAGAACCGTTGCCCCTGACTGAGAGCGCCGGTTTTAACTTCACGATGTACATGTTGTTGTTTCCGTCATGCAACAGTTCAGAATAATGGATGCAATCTCATTTTTACGGTAAGTTTCATTGTGGATGAAGATTCCATTGCCACGCCTCTCGTGTTTGTGACAATTCCTTACAAAAACGTATGGATTATCATAAGTATGGAAACGAAAAGCTACAGCCCTACCCTATGCGACTTCTGATGACTTTATACAAAAGATACCAACTCTTTCTAGTGTCTAGTATATCTCTCAGGGGAAAAACTGCGATGTGAACAGCTGCGATATGTGTTATATCGTATTATTACGTCCGTTTAGATTAACTCTATGCGCCTTATCCTAAGCCTAAGAGTAGTTTCGAAGAATGTTATGTATGCGTGTTAGCTAGGGCACCACCTGGCGAATGTAAAGTTTGTAAATGACGCATAAGACCACACAAACGTAAAGGGGAAACGCTTTTTCATACTTCATGTCCATTTTACTTTTTTAATAAAAAACACACTGATTTTGTTTTCATTCTTCAGTACCTTGCCAGTATTCAAGGACATCCCTGCAGATACGTTTCTGGATCCCGCAGCTCAACTGGCTGTTGAAAGCTTCGGGTCAGTGGTTGAAGGCGCATTCTCTGCTACGCCATCTTGTTAATTTTGCATTTACGTGATATGTTTTTATAATTGTTATTATACTCCGCAGCGTTATGAATTATAGGATAAAAATACATTCAGTTCTGAAATATAACTTCAGAATATAAAAATATGCGAAATAATGTGTATAATATATCAACTCACACTTAATGCTAACTATGTGATTACTGTTTAGCAGTGGCTAAGCTGAAGTTTAGCTCTTGTGTCGACATATTTAAATGTCGACATTTACCAAATATGGTGCAAAGTCACTTACCAAATATGGAATAAGCACTGTACTAGTAGTCGTCAACCATAATCATTGAGATACATGCTTCAACATCATTATATTGGGGGTGTTATTACTAGCATGGGCAACCTGTAAGAGAATATCGTGGTTAAGTCTGTCATTATACCCAGAACCTCTGTTCTGTACCTTTTCGAATTTGAATTAGCAAGCGCCAGTGTTTGGGGCCGAAATCGCGACCGCCCCCTGGTCACGTGATTATAACTTCCGGGGCCTCATTTGCATAATCGGACATATGCTAATTTTCCCGCGTTACTACATGTGTTTAAACTTCACAAAAAAAAGTGGTGAACGTTCAATCTGAATTTTAATGTTTTAGAAATATGCAAACACACCCCGGTCACAGATATTCGCAATAAAATGTTTTGTATCACATTAAAATAAAATAAACGGACCAATTACAATGAAGGATTTCCACTCCATTCGAATTCTCGAATGATGTTTGCACAATCATTAGCATGCAGAAACTAGCGCCATGATACGTGTCCTAGTCATGTCATGTATGTACGCTGATTTGTAGGAAGGAACAGGTCGTCATCAAGTGCTGTAAATCTGCCGAGGTCCTCGCCATCGTCAAATCGGTAAGACACACAGACACACATGTTAATATCCTACAAGACGCCCCATAAATGTCCCACCATATGGTATCGCATCCCATAATGGTTTGAGAGCAACTAAATACATTGTCAGGGGTCGACGTTCCGTGTCGCTTTTTGGCTAAGTTTAGTGTCGTTTTTTTCTCTAAATTGCCCCTCTCTGTGTCTATATCGCTTTGTCAGATCCTCAGTGTCGGAATCTGGGGAGTCAATGTCGAATGTCGATTTTCCAAATATACCTGTGTCGCCATGTACCCCTGTTGCATTAAAGTGCATTTACCTTTTCATTCAAGGCCATCCATCTTATTCTGATCACAAGGTAAATACCAAAAAAGGCAAGACATGATACGGTTGATATGTTGCTGTATGTACATGTGACACACAGTACCATAGGACGATCTTTCAACACTTAGTGTAGTTACACCGATAATGCGAAGATCGTCGAATGGACAACTTGACAACTAAAGTCGAAGTCATAAATGCCGTAGACTCACGTTTCGGCCCATACTTTCCGCGAATTTTGCCGCGATCGCTCTCAAAATCATTGACGTGACAAAGCAACCCTGTGCAATTTTAATGATACCAAACTTCCGCGAGGTTATCCTTTTTTTAAGACACAAACAATATTATTTCTCAACAAAATATGGGCCGAAACGTGAGTTTACGGCATTTATGACTGACTTTAGTTACGTAAGTTACTGCTCAATTTACAATGATGGAGAGCACAAACATGTTCCATCAATTATGTTCGGTTATGATTTATTGCAAAGATATAAGATAAATATGATCCAGGAATGCCCCCACCCCCACATCCCGTCTTCCCCATCCAGGGGAAGTGTGACGTCATAGTGGAGGTCCGGTCTCTGGCACTGGATTCCGAATCCAGAACAGCTTTAGCACGCCGGAAGAAGGATCTGCAGTCGGCATTCCCAGAGGAGTACTTCAAGAGGGACTGCGCCAGAAAGGCGCAGAAACTTGGTACATATTTCGGAGACTCAAACTTTATCAGTTAAACGCTGTTCAACCTACACTTGTTCACCTCTATAGTGTTTCCCAAATTGCATTTGAGAAGTATAGTTGGCCTACGTATATCATGCGCGAAGCTAGAACATATAACTACGTGTTCTGTGGTTGGGATATGATTTATAGCGATAACTTGAGCTTAGTTATTGCTATAAGTCATATATTGGAATCTGACGGGATGCCCGCACGTAATGCTGAAACCATCTTTTAAAAAATCTTGCTGAGATCGGGAGATTAGTGAACGTGTTTGTCTTACATACATTGGGCGACTCCAGGATTTCATAGCATTCTTGTTTGTATCTATACCTTATTTTTTATCTTCGTATAAAACGGAATGAAACTGCATCCACATTTTATTACCCAATATACAAAAGTGCCACATTTTCCGTAACATCATTGATCAACCATTGAGCGCTCTGGCAACCTGAGAGCCTAACGGCACGTGGATCTGTGTTTCGAGCCCCGCTGTGGCCATGTCTGAGTCGTCGTAGGATAAAGATCCCATGTCCTTCTTCGCAAAGAGTAGAAGGTTACCCCCGGGGACATGGCTCTACTCTCCCTTCCTTCTCCCATTGACGCGATATGTTCAAAAGTGGTTAAAGCGTCCTGAATATACAACCAACCAATTCCCTTTGCTTGACGCCGTCCTCGCTATCATTGTAGTGTCTACACTCAACCTGGAATGGGAAACCGGTCAGATTCGTGACGTCATGCGTGCCAACATCCTGATGGTCATCCGGCAGCCGGAGAGGCTTCTCAACTTCGTGATCCAGGAAGTCGGAACTCTAGAAGGACAGGTAAGCGCAGGGGCGGATCCATAAAATATGGATAGGGGGGGCCGGTTTCAGGGTCGGATCCAGATATGCTGGATAGGGTGGAGGGGGGGGGGGGTTCGGTTGCGTATGTTAAATGTTATAAATTTCGGCTCAAATGGGAGGGCCTGGGCCGGGTCAGCCTCCCCCCTCCTGGATCCGCCCCTGATGTGGAACATACCCTAACTGACGGTTCAGTCCAGGGCCCAGTCTGGCCAATGACTTCATAGGTTATATGGATCTTAGAAATTTATATGGAACTTATATGGGAAACGCCTGCCGTTTCAATATGTGGTATATGTCACACTCGATTTAAGATCATTTGTAAATATTTGAGCATGCAGTGCCTCCACCTGTTGAGTCATTGTTGCGTTGTGTCGTTGCGTGTGATTGGATTGCGAAATGCCAACGGCGCAATCCCAATATACCTAATTTGTTACATTTATGTTTTCGTCAATACCTATTTAAAGATTATTTTTTAATGATGAAACGGCTTCTTTACGCATAAAAAATCACATCACAGTGCGCAAAAGGCATGGTACACACTAAGTCACAATGTCCCTCATAGTGCATTTGCTCCAATATCACAAACGTTAGAAATGAGAAAATCATGTTTTTAGCGATTTTGTCCATTGTTTTTCGCTAGTTCTTTCCGTTATATTAAATGACATATGGACCCAGACAACTACTAAATACAATTTCCGCATGAATATTTCGAGGTGCCTGCAACGGCTGTATAAATACCATGTCTGTATTCCTCCGCGGGTCACATACAGGGCGGTGATGCGGCCGTGAAAGGTGAATCAGGCTCTAGTCCCATCGGCCGCCATGACACATATGACGTCACACCGGCGTCTCACCCACGTGACCAGACCAGCGCTGTTGACCAGGTAGATTTATCGTTTCGACTTTATCGTTTAATGAAGGCGATAGCACTGCTGTTCAGATTCGTAGCAGCAAGTAAATAGCATGTTCTGTTCACAATTCACATTTATTTTTGCAGGAGACTGGAAAAGGTCGGGCTGGACGGCAACGGGGGTCAGACAGCCATGGTCGTCGGGGACGGACCAGTCCAGGTAAACATAGTGAAAAGGGAGAATGAGGGTGCACAGTGGGCAAATGCAAAGGGCTTCAATGGGCACGTGCCTCGCTTTCCATGTTAGCGCTACTTTTGCTACCGACATCTCAGGCGATTTATAGAGAGGTTGGATTGGGTGAGTGAGGGCGGCGTATCCACTTAACTTATTTTTAAATATATATGTTTAATGATTCATGTTATCGTGAATCAATATATCTAGAAGTCGTTCTCGGAAATAAATATACTGTAATCCCTACCCTGAAATAAATATACTGTGGTCCCTACCCTGAACCTGAAATAAATATACTGTAATCCCTACCCTGAATTCAATATACTGTAATCCCTACCCTGAAATATATATGCTGTAATCCCTACCCTAAAATAAATATACTGCAATCTCTACCCTGAAAAAAATATACTCTAATCCCTACCCTGGAATGTTATGATATCTGAAATATATACTTTGCCATTGAGTTACACCCCTCTCAGTGATACTAAATAAACTCTGTATCTAGTTTTATTTATCATTCCAGAAAAAGCGGAGGGACAAAATCGTCATTCGCCGCGTAGGAACATGACGCCTTCTCACCTGCAGGTCAGTGACAAGCAGACAGCGACTGAATGTGTATACAGGAGACCTCATGGTATGGGTTCCATGGTTAGGGAGTGTTCTATTGTCTTTGGGTGAGAGTCGCCCATGGTCTTCGGCTAAGAGTGTTCCACGGTCTTTGGCCAGGAGTGTTCCTTGGTCTTTGGGTGAACGCCCAAACGCATTAAAACGCGTTATACACGCTCCCCAGTAAGTTTTCCATAGATAATTGATACCCGGTCGAGTGTTGATGTTGAAATCTCAACAATCTCATTGGGAACATCGGCGGTATGCATATATTTAATGCATTCTGAATCTAGCGAAAGAGCTGACAAGGTCACTTATAAGCTCATTGGTGTAGGTCACTACATCAACATGCAATACGTGATACCCAGCCAAAGTTGTTGATCCACCCACCCTGGCGCCCCCCCCCCCCACCCCCGACTCCCACACATACTTCCATATGAGATAACGTAACAGCCATACGGGCCATGGTCCTCGTGGTGTTTGGGGGAAGGGGGGAGGGGCGGGGGGGGGGGCATAGGCCTTTGTCATGGTGACTGTTCGAGCAATGGAAGCCATTGCACGCCGCTGCATATTGCACCCATTTCACATCGGATATTTAAGAAGTGTTATGGGTTATTATCCCCAAATTCCGACACAGAGGCTCTGAAAAAGCGACATCAACACAGATTTTTGAAGAAAAAAAAACCGCACTGAATTTAGCCAAGAAGCGACACGGAACGTCGTGAAAAATCGACATTCGACATTGAGAATTTAGAAAAATTGACACTGGGCACTAGACCCCCCCCCCCATTCCAGACCACTAATGTTTGTGTTGAACTGTGAGATGGCGGAAAACATTTCTAGGTTAGGATGGGTTACACGGCAAAGCCTGCCCCCGCCCTACCCCCCCTTTTTTAACATCCCATATCCGCGCGGAAGGGATATGTTTGCCATCGTCCCATGAAATCCTGTACGTAATATCTTTGTGACTGAACGGAAGTTCTGGGTCTCGTCGTTGTCCACTCTCTGCCTTCGACTTATTCCGCTAGGGCTCCATTATATATCTGTTGTCGCCTACGTCCTGAATGCATTTTCACACTCGCTCGCTAGGGCGGCGCTGCGCAGATTGATAGGAAAAATGCGTCGCGCATTTCTACAAATTAGTGCTGGGACCCAGCCTAAGCCTAATAACGCATGAAATCAGGTGATGAAAAGAAAGAGTTCTGTCACAATTATAACGTTCTCGAAAGGGTACAAGATGTGTTTTGCTGTATAACATACGCAAAGCTCGTTATTTTTATGTTTGATTGTTTAAAACTATAATGTTGCAGAAAATTACAGCTGATTCGACCGTTTTTCAAGAATCTTGAAATTTTCCCCCGGCCGACAGCAGCGGTAAAAGCGGAGCTTGCGTAGCGCCACCGTGCAGGGAGCTTGGTCGTGGTCCCTTACGCAGACTGCCGCTGCGCGGCGCTACCGCGGCTCCGCATATACATGCAGTCTCTCCTCGGGTGAGGGGAGTTCGTGGAGCAGACGGGGGTGCGGTGGGCCGGGACGTGGGGGATGTGAGAGGGGTGGCTGGGGGGGGGGGGGGGGGGGGGTGGGAGGGGGTTAGGCTGTAGGCATAGTTGCATATATTATCTTACGAGTGTCTGGACGTACAATACTCTGGCGTTCATGACGAATAACGGCCACAATGCCCGCTACTATCATAAGGCCAGTATAAAAAGTAAAAAAAATTACTACCAGCCTATGTTTCATCACGTCGTTGATTGACCATTCGTCTTCAGACAGACAAATCCACATAGAAACTCTTAGTGACTGCCAGTATGTGCAATATAATATATCAAATATTAGTTCATCACTCAAATATCAGTTATATAACTGTTATGAGAGGCTTAGCGCAGTTACGATATCACTGCTCTGCCAAACTTGTTTGAAAACATTTATTGCGCAACAATGTTGCAAATACATTGAGACATGAAATATAGACATAAAAATACAACTCTATATATTCTCACTCTTCGTATGTATACCTTCTGCAGTTTTACACGGCAGATGTGTAGTTGTGCCAATTGATATATTTGAATTCTAAATTTTAGCAAACTTGACATTGGAGAAGGAAACAAATTCAATGACTTTCCAAACTCCATATGAAACCCAAGGAGACGTATATTTGTAGTATTTACAGTATTTGCAGTAGCTCATTGTGCGTGTGGCAGAGTGCTTACACCATTTATTTATGTACAGTGTTTCCGCGATGGATTCATTGCTTTGTAATAATATAAAAAACAAGACTAAAGATCAATAGAATTTGTGGATGCCGGTATGGTTACCCAAGTTGGCTTTCACGTAATGAGGCTGACGATAGACTGCCCAATACACCACATTAAACACGACGAAGCATGTTGGGAAAGCGATCCGGGCGAAGAAATCCACCTTGGCCGGCGAGATACGGCCCTTGCAGTAACCCTTGGCCTCCAAGCCGCGGTTGCTCATCCAGCGCTGCATGCTGTTGACGACCACGTACTCCATCAGGGCCAAGAAGACCATCGTCATGCAGACCGTAAACCACACGTCGATGGCTCGCGCGTAGGAGACGCGCCCGACGTCGTTGTTGGCGTTGATGAGGAGCGTTGCCATGGAGAGGACGGTGGTGACCCCTAGCGTGATGCGGGCGGGCACGGCCTTGCGGCTGACGAAGAAGGAGAGCCATGCGACGCAGACCACCAGCCAGGATGAGATGTAGGTCTGCAGGACGAAGTAACCTGACTCCCGAGCCATGTGGAATACCATCACCAGAATAGGGTATTCACCTGGAAAGGACAAGGTCATGGTCAAAGCCAAGGTCAAAGCCAAGGTCAAAGCCAAGGTCAAAGTCAAAACCAAGTCAAAACCAAGGTCAAAGCCAAGGTCAAATGCAAGGTCAATGTCAAGGTCATTACGTTCAATCTCAGTATTAGGCATCAATTAATGTCCTTTAAGTTCATTTTAATCAGAGAAATGCTATTGTTTACTGCGCCTGGCCAAATTCAAAAGATCCCTCGTGATCAAATAGATAGCACGATATAGCCTTACAAGCTGAAAGTGCCGTTACTCCAAAATCAACCCTGATTAATAGTTATTATACACCTCCTGGCCTATATTGACCTGTGTTGTACAACTCTCGACCTGTATTGACCCTACCTGTGTTATACACCTCTCGGCCTGTATTGACCCTACCTGTGTTATACAACTCTCGACCTGTATTGACCCTACCTATGTTATACAACTCTCGGCCCGTATTGACCCTCCCTGTGTTATACACCTCTCGGCCTGTATTGACCCTACCTGTGTTATTCACCTCCCGGCCCGTATTGACCCTACCTGTGTTATACACCTCTCGGCCTGCATTGACCTGTGTTATACACCTCTCGGCCTGTATTGACCCTACCTGTGTCATACACATCCCGGCCTGTATTGACCCTACCTGTGTCATACACCTCCCGGCCTGTATTGACCCTACCTGTGTTATACACCTCTCGGCCTGTATTGACCCTCCCTGTGTTATACAACTCTCGGCCTTTATTGACCCTACCTGTGTTATACACCTCTCGGCCTGTATTGACTCTATCTGTGTTATACACATCCCGGCCTGTATTGACCCTACCTGTGTTATACACCTCTCGGCCTGTATTGACCCTACCTGTGTTATACAACTCTCGGCCTGTATTGACCCTACCTGTGTTATACACCTCTCGGCCTGTATTGACCCTACCTGTGTTATACACCTCCCGGCCTGTATTGACCCTACCTGTGTTATACACCTCCCGGCCTGTATTGACCCTACCTGTGTTATACACCTCTCGGCCTGTATTGACCCTACCTGTGTTATACACCTCTCGGCCTGTATTGACCCTACCTGTGTTATACACCTCTCGGCCTGTATTGACCCTACCTGTGTTATACACCTCCCGGTCTGTATTGACCCTACCTGTGTTATACACCTCCCAGTCTGTATTGACCCTACCTGTGCTGTACTCCGCCTGGCATCCTTCATCCCAGGTGATGGCCTGCAGCGAAAATCTCGGAATCTCCAGAGATCGCAAATTGTCTATAGGGATAGGGAGTTTGCTATTCCAGGTCATATTCATTTCATCTGTGGTGTACCCGTCTGTTGAAGGAAACAATATATATAATATGTCAGTTGGTAAGCAGGCTGAACTGCAGATGAAGAGCTCATAGCTTCAGGCCACGCTGGCACTTATACTCAGAGCATGTTTCGCCTTGCTCCAGTGTTATTGCCCAGGAAGGGTTCTTGGTCCAGTTAAATTTTATGTGCACAAAAGTGGCATAAAACACCAGCGTTACATTGTTCAGTTTACACCCCGCGTCATCGGTCTGGACGAAACCCGTTAACACTATCCCTATATGCGACATTCATTCATGCTATACGACTCGATATGTCGTGGTCCTGAATATACAACCAACCAACTCAACATGTCGTGTCATAGGCGCATATCTTATTAAAGTTTGGCTTGTTTGAATATTCCTTTAATCCTCTTTAAAAGGCTAGTTTTCCTCTTACCTTTGTCATACATGTACCACGAAATAAGCTACACGGTTCCAAACCTCGACCTTGCCCATTAACCATCATACTAAAAAAATTATGTTTGAATAGCTTTAATGCAAGGGCGTGGTACCAAGGGTGTGCTAATATTGTAATATTATATATGGCTAAATATGTCATTGGTTTACTTATGTACTAACAGCTGCTGATTTGAAGCGGGCACTGCTGGTGGTCAAACGGGAAGTATGCCAGGTCCATTTTACAGGACAGCTTCAAGCTCATCCTGAAAAGAATAAGGCAAAATGAACAGATTGCAAGAAACAACGACAGGCTTAAATGTCGGCTCCCAGATTACATATTGTCTCATTTTCACACAGTGCGCTAATTGTCGAGAGAGGGCGCGTTCCCTCTTTATGTAGACTGTCACATCTAGCTCTAAATCTTGAAAACAATCTGTGCTGTAACCCAGAATGCCATTTTCCATGCAAAATCAAGGCCATCTGAGACGTGAACCCTGTTCTTCCGACCCCCCCCCCTCCCCCTCCTGGCAAGTTTTTACAGTGCAGAGAGCGACCCCCCCCCCGCCCCACCGGTGCAAGTTTTCAGAACCCCCCCCACCCTCCGACCACCCTTTCAAATTCCTAGATTCTAACTGTAAGGCATTGAGACAAGCATTAAGACAGACCTGGCATTGGGATAATGGTGGCATTGGGACAATTCTGACATTGGGACAATGGTGGCATTGGGACAATGGTGGCATTGGGACAATGGTGGCATTGGGACAATGCTGGTATTTGGATAGCCCTGGCATTGGGACAGACCTGGCATTGGGACAGACCTGACATTGGGACAGACCTGGCATTGGGACAGACCTGGCATTGGAACAATGCTGGTATTGGGACAATGCTGGTATTTGGATAGACCTGGCATTGGGACAATGGTGGCATTGGGACAGACCTGGCATTGAGACAAAGCTGGCATTGAGACAGAGCTAGCATTGGGACAAAGCCAGCATTGGGACAAAGCTAGCACTGTGACAAAGCTAGCATTGGGACAATGCTGGCATTGGGACAATGCTGGCATTGGGACACCCCTGGCATTGGGACAGACCTGGCATTGGGACAAAGTGGCATTAGGACAGACCTGGCATTGGGACAGACCTGGCATTGGAACAATGCTGGTATTGGGACAATGCTGGTATTTGGATAGACCTGGCATTGGGACAATGGTGGCATTGGGACAGACCTGGCATTGAGACAAAGCTGGCATTGAGACAGAGCTAGCATTGGGACAAAGCCAGCATTGGGACAAAGCTAGCACTGTGACAAAGCTAGCATTGGGACAATGCTGGCATTGGGACAATGCTGGCATTGGGACAGACCTGGCATTGGGACAGACCTGGCATTGGGACAGACCTGGCATTGGGACAAAGTGGCATTAGGACAGACCTGGCATTGGGACAGACCTCACCTGGCATTGGGACAGACCTGGCATTGGGACAGACCTGGCATTGGGACAGACCTGGCATTGGGACAAAGTGGCATTAGGACAGACCTGGCATTGGGACAGACCTCACCTGGCATTGGGACAGACCTGGCATTGGGACAGACCTCATCTGGCATTGGGACAAAGCTGGCATTAAGACGAGGCTGGAGCGCCCTGATATCCTTAGCTGTTGGGTATGGCGGGAGTTTACCTGACACTCAGCAGCGTCGAGCCGTTGGGGTGGATGCGCATCAGACGGTTCGTCTCTGTCACCTCGTGGACTGTACCACTCCTCAGGTTGGGAAAGAAAGTATCCGGAACCCAGAACTTGTCAACATGCTCGTCCGGGATGACGATGTATTTGTCGCTTAGTTTGTAGAAGGCCAGGTCATGGTTTTCCCATCGTTGACGCAGGGAGACATCGACATGAAACTCCTGAAGGCAGTGGGCAATTAGATGAGACATCGCAACATGGGGGGGAGGGGGGAGGGGGGAGGGGGGGGCGGCAAGGGGTATTTACGTTCCTCGGGAATGGGCTTTTCATTCCACAGTGAACTAGGAAAATGATTCTTCGTGAACTGGGAATGGGATATTAGCCGGCCGCCGTAATCGAGGATTTTCATTAATCGTGAACTGGGGATTTTAGTATTAAATAACCGTTAATTGGGAGCTGACCAATTTATATCATGTATCCGTCTCTTCCATTGTATACGGAGACTTCTCCTTTGAATTCATCGTGACCTGGGAATAAAGAAATGTATTCTTCGTGAATTGGGAACACGACCCCCCCTTGCCGCCCCCCCCCCTCCCTAATATGTGACAAAAAGGGGCAATTTGCGTTGGGACGTCAGGAAATTCACCGGCCCGACAGCAAGGTTAAGGTTACTGTTTCAACAAGAGGTAAAATTGGACAACACCAATGGTTGTGGGTCAGTAGGCCTACGTATTTATAACCGTTTACACGTTACAGGCATGATACGAAGAGAGATGAATGCTCAATATTCTAGAGGGGGGCGATTTTCAGGAGAGGTCCATGTCGCATGTCGATTTTGAGAAAAGCCCATGTCGTTTGTCGCTAAGTTTAGATGTCACATGTCGACTTTACGGCACCCCAATTTTCGTTTTTAAAAATCGCCGTGTCGAAAAAGACCATCTGAGGCCTTATTCTGGCGATACTCTAATCCTCTTGCCCGTTCTACTGTGCGAAATTCGTAGACAAACACATGTAGGAACCAGGCATTTGTTGTTACAGTAGTGACGTGTCCGAAAATAAATATAAATGTATGAGCCTAATTATATATATATATATATATCTATTGTTATATTTGAAGGCTTTGGTCTACAAGGTGCACACCCACCCCCTCACCACCCCTCCACCACTACAACCCCCCCCTTACACCCCACTATAAACTTTGTCTTGCCTAACCATCTGGCTTGCTCAGCCCCAAACTGATCATATTCGTATGTGTGGCGTATTCGAATAAATCGCACGTCACTCACGCGGTGGAGCCACTGCTCCCCCAGAGTTTTTTTCTCGTTGAGTGAAGTGCTGCTACCTAGTGGGTTCTCTTGGAGACATCCTTACCATGTTGGTCTCGTCCACGGGTCCCAGGCTTCGGATGTAGAGGTCACATATCACTTTTAGCGGTGCTCCTGTGGAGGTGAAAGAACGATTGTCCCTGTATATACCTCTTTAAAATGATCATAAGAAAATCGAAAAACAAACAAACAACGGTTTTTCATTTTTCGTTTGGTGACATAGAAAACGAATATTGGCAAGACACCGTTTTTCGTTTAAAGTTTTTCGTTTTTTTTTTTATTATGATCATTTTAAAAACGAAAAACGATTTGAAAAACGACTCGTTTTTATTTTTTTAAATTAAAAACGGAAAACGATTTTTTTGGACGGTATATATGCCCATTTACACCGACCCAGGATAGTGGCAGAAACTGACGAAAGTGAAATTCCATGTAAGTTAATTGGTTCGGATTGGATCAATGTTAGCTGCTGTCGCGGTGGGGGAGGGGGGCAAAACTATCGATTCCACCCTCCTCCACTCCACCTCTTTCTCGTACTACCCCCCCCCCCTAAACAAAATCTTCTTACTTCTGCTAAACAAACAATCTTTTGTGTTTGACCAATATTATGATCCAATTGGGTACATTTATCGTATAGAACGGGAGTTTAGTCACCACAGAGCCTGTCTACACTTACCGAAGGTTCCAGGCCTAAACCTGGTGTCAGCCTTTTCCAGGAGATATTCGAAGACTCTGTCAGCCGTGTCGGGCCCCCCTGGCTCTCTGAAAGGGACACGGACGTGGCAACCATGCCTTCAGTAACACATTGTGCAATTAAAGCGCAATCATTATGTATCTGTATCCGTACTCAAAGTACAATTTCCACAGATGACAGTCACAGAAAAACAAAAAGAACAAAAATAAATTAAACATAATTAAAAAAAAAAAAAAGCAATACACACCAATATAATTAAAACAAAATTGGTCTAGGTCTATGCCACTCAGTGCATAGACACTCGATGATATCCGTTATGCTATCATTGTCGTTAGAACCTGTATTTTGTGCACTTAGTTGCTCAAATTGACAGACCTGTCACACTTAGGTGGTTCAAACAATCACATTAACTTAATCGCGCGGGGGGTGGGGGAGGGGGGGGGGGCCTTTTCCGATCTCCACGATGGGCAGCCTGGATTTTTTAGCTGTTGGGAATTTTTGGGGATCGTTATCTGTATTGTGATTCAACGCGAAGGCCTTTCCCTCTTTACCACGATCCATTATAGCAGTGTGAATGTTTCGATATTCGCGATGTCACATTTAAGGTGTGTTTTTTTTCGTGCCCGGCCTTTACCACCTTTAACACCTTTACCTTGGAGATTAAATATTACTCTACTGCCTAATTCTTGGGGATTCGCGATTAATATAAGTTAGACTTGATTCGATGACGAATTTCCTCAGGTGACAATATTTGCGCCTAATATGTTCGATGAGACCATAATGATATTGTCATTGAACAAGACTTCATCATAGTCCAGCAGGTTATCCCGAGTAAGCTGGTGTAATTCACCATGAAAACCTTGCGGTACATCAGGAGTATATCAGGAACACTCTTCTTCTGCACATCATGTATACACATGTAAATCTCCACCTTCCGTGGTGTGGGCGAGGGCGGAGCTAGGATTTTAAAGCAAAGTGGCGGCTGGTGGGGGGGGGGGGCGTCCACTTGCGGCGGGGAGTCACCCACGCGAATAGGATCCGCCCCCTCCCACACAAACACAACCTTATTCCGACAGTCGTCACTCGTGCCCATCAGAGCGTCCCTTTTTTTCTGGCGCACTTAGCTTTAAGCGCTTAAGCCCCCGAAACGGATTGTTTGAAATTCTACGAGTGTGTCATTATTTCTGTGCGAAACTGAAACAAATCGTTGGCACACTAACATGGTAGGCCCACTTCGTTACACATACAATAGGCGTATAGATATAATTATGTAACAGGGCCCCCGCGCACTCTCCCAGCAGAGGGCGCTCGCGCAACTCACTCCTCTCTCACCTAAACACCCTTTGTAGGACAGTAGACCCCCTGGTGTGGTGGTTATCGCATTAGATTGCAGATCATTCAATAGGTCTTGGGTTCGAATCCTGGCCTGGGCACCTACTCTGGGGCATGTCCAATCATCCATTCATCTTTCACCGTCCCTGGACGTTCCTTGGTGCTGCTTGGCCCTTGTGTGCACAAAGCAGACTCATTTTATAGTCGTATTAACAGAGAGTTCACCCATTCCCGTGATCGCCTACCCCTCTAGTCATCTTAAACCCGGTTCAGACGACCCGATTTTACCCACAGGTCAGGTCTATGGGTCGTAACCTATAGGAAGTATGACCGTCTGGAAAGGCGCGGGGTCAACCCCATAGGCTATTTTATGACCCACAGGTATTGTCGGGTGGAATAGGACAGGGGTGGCTAGGTCATAGGTCATAACATCTCTCTGGCCAATCAGTGCATGTCTTTCTGTCAAGTGATAGAAACGGACTCATGTGATTCGGTAATACGATTATGACCTAATAGGGGTTTGGAAGGGGGCATCCAGTGGGCGCATTTCTTTGGTAACCCGGGTGTATCCCTGCGGTTGACCGAATACGCACATTACGCATCGGTTCACCGCCCAACACTTCTTCCACCCGGGCATGGGTGCGCGCGCATCAATTTGGTATGCCGATGTGCCCCGTCGAAAACCGCATGGGACATTCGGGAGAAGATGGCGCCTGATTGAAAGGTGATGAGAGTAGGTTGGTTCCAGTGCCCCTACTTGCACCGGATATGAGCGGTGTGTGCATTTCATTGGAATAGACATATCCTTATCGGCCCACCGGAAGTTCTCTAGCTGTCACGTGTTGCGGGTCCCGGGCGGGATACCTAACCTGGCCCAAAGAAATGTGCTCAGTGTCCAGTGTCGATTTGTCAAAGTTCTCGGTATCGTTTTTTTTTCTAAAATACCATTATCTGTGTCGATGTCGTTTTTTCAGATCCTCAGTGTCGGAATTTGAAGGTCAATGCCGAATGTCGATTTTTCAAATATGCCAGTCTCGCGTCTCGCCAAATACCCCTTCTAGACCCCTGCTAATCCTAACGTGTGGATAGTGACATCTCATGGGTCAAAGCCTATGGGAAAAACCTACCATCTGGACGGAGTTTTTAAGTCGGCCGGGGACCAAACCAGCCCCCAACGTTACACCGGCCTACATACCTGTCATTGGGCGCATTTCTTTGGTAACCCGGGTGTATCCCCAATGTGGACCGAATACGCACATTACGCATCGGTTCACGCCCGACACCTCTTTCACCCGGGTCGGGTGCGCGCGCATCCAGTCGGTATGCTGATGTGCCTACCGGTCCTTGCCCAAAGAAATGAGCCCATTGGCATCACAAAACAACATAATTCACGCAGTACGGAGGTTCATATTAAAAGTAACATGAACTAATCTGGATCTGGAATAGTAAACTCACCCGACCGCTAGGCAAATGAAAGCCAATCCAAGGCATATTATATGTAAGGGTGTCGTCCGACGCTGCATGGCACTGTGTGGGCTGTGGACTGCCCGATCGTGACTTCGCGTCGTGTGTATATATATGTATATATATATATACCACAAATGTATGTACGAGTATCTGTAAGCTAAGAAATGACGACAGCTCCTTCTGTCCTCTTCAGGCGATAATATGGAAATAATGGGAAGTAAGTCTTCGCTCGGGGGTGTCTAGCCCTGTGCTTCTGTGCGCTGCACTGTTACAAACATTTAATACACGGATTGAGTCAGTCAGGGATTTTTTTCAATTTACCATCCGGGACAGGACCCATATCACTGGCTGCATGATTGTCACTGCTCGGGGTCAATGTTACGATATTGAAACCGTTTTTCGCGTCATGGTCGTCTGCCTCCGGTTTGGCCTATTGCCGAAAAGTGCGATATGCGTTAAATGTACCGCAAACGACAATACCGCTTAATGGCTGAATCTTAGTTTGACTCTAAATGGCCGTTGAACGTCAAGATGTTCATATAGGCCTACGTGTTGAGATATGTCTAACAAAAATGGATCGCGTCATGTGTACCGCTGGGGGCGGGGGGGGGGGGGGGAGGGGTAGGTTCTTTGTGCTCCCTTCACGCCTCGGTCAGTTGAGCATGCGTCACCCACAAAGTGAAACTGCGTCAGGCTCCGGTAGAGGGCTGCTTGGATGCAGTTTTGAGTTCGGACGAGTTTAGAGAACGTACCCCGCTCGCCATTGTATCATCCCCTGGGAGTGTGTGGGGAAGGGGGGGGGGCTCTGAAAATGTGGGTTCATAGAATGTGTTGCCGCGAAAAATACCTCTTCCGACCCGATTTTGGTGGTGTAAAGGGGCGGCTTTACCGCGGACCCTCCCCCCCCCCCCCGACCACAGCAATATATTAAATACCCCACCCCGCCCTAGGGGTACTGTCATTCATTTCAACTACATAAAGGGCTGTAACGGTAGACAGAATGTAAAGATGTATCAGATCAGGTACACAAACGTGAACGACATTAGGATAACTTGATAAATTAATACATACAATCTTACAATATTTACAATACTGACTAGGCTTACAATCTTACAATATTTACAATACTGACTAGCCTTACAATCTTACAATATTTACAATACTGACTAGGCTTACAATCTTACAGTATTTACAATACCGACTAAGCTTACAATCTTACAATATTTACAATACCGACTAAGCTTACAATCTTACGATATTTACAATACGGACTAAGCTTACAATCTTACAATATTTACAATACTGACTAGGCTCTCAACTACCTTTTTATAATCACCCGACAACAATCTTTCAGCCTACTCTCCAAAACGCATATATAGTGAAATTTGGGGAACCGGCGGCATGATTTTGTTTGGAGGGGTGGGGGAATCATAGCTCTGACGCACGACTCTCACGACCTCAACCCTAACGGGGGTGTAAGGGCCATGCAATACACATGGTCAAAAAAAGTAGCCTTGCATCACCCAGCTCGCTTCGATGAATGATTGTCAGACATTACTTAGACCATAGGATGCATTCCCTTTAAAGTTGGCTCTCTACTTGTTGCACATCAATGATATTATCGTCGGTCGTTAACGGTTTCCCTCTGTGCCGCTTCAAATTTTTCTAGGCAGTTGCAGCGGCTCGCTTGTTGACATCAGGCAATACACCCGACAGCTTCCGCATGGCGGCGCCGCTAATTCTCGTTGTGTGTCTATAGTCGTGCCTGCGTTGTTGACGCAACTAGCAACGCAACTAGTGTGAACACCTCATGTTGTGAGTCACGTGAAAGCCTAACGGCGCGTAGATCGGTGGTTCGCGCCCTGCTGTGGTTATGTCTATTGTCGCAGGATAAAGATCCCATGTCCTTCTTCGCAAAGAGTAGGGGGTTACCCCCGGGGACATGGCCTCACTCTCCCTTCTCCCATTGTCGCGATATCACTAAAACTGGTTAACTGAAAATACAACCAAACTTATGTTGTGAAAGGCGTGGGCGGATGGCTACCTTTACTACATTTACGTCGTGTAATACGGGTAGTAAGGGAATTGGGGGGCTGGGAGGGGGGGGGGGGTCAGTGGAAACTTTGGGGATACGCGGAGCCGCGGTAGCGCCGCGCAGCGGCAGTCTGCGGAAGAGACTATGGGGAAACTTGGACTTGGACAGAAAGTGGGGGGGGGGGGGGGGGTGGTCACGTGTCCGAACGCTTGATTTTGCATGAAAAAACGGCAATTCTTCTTCAAAATAGGTTTTGACTTTAACAGTCCGGGGGGGGGGGGGGGGGGGGGTGAGGCCGTAATCTCGCAAACGCCGTCCACCCCATCCTTGGATCCACCACTGTTTAAATGATTAATCCGAATACCGGATATATATCAGTATTATTCTGCCATACTATGCAAGAATTTGCTGTAGCTTAGTGAGACGTTGATGTAATATTATCAAACGTGATAGTCTTGTTTAGGCAGAGAAATTATTTCTATTCGATGTAGGATCCAATTCACATGTCATGGGTGAAAACAACCAAAACCGAAGATATTTATTTCGTGCCGTAAACAGTAGAAAGCTGAAGAGTGCAAAATGCTAATTAATTAATTAAATTTATTATTTAATGTCATTTACATCCAGCTTGAACGGAAAGGACGATGACATAATACAGATTACAGTTATGCAGTTCATTAGAAGATGGTTGCCCCACCAGATATGAAATGATTGTTTGTCCCTTGTGTAATTTAGTATCAAAATAAATTGTAAACATTTACTACCAGTCTGTGATCCCCGAGGTCGTTAATTGACCATTTGATCACGAGGCAGAAATATCCATGTATGTCTCCTGGCATATATGTTTTGGCGTGAGTTTCAGAGAGAGAATTTAAACTCACGCTAAACATATATTATTAGGCTACAATGGTGATAATCTAGAAAATGAAAGAATCTACAATATAGAAGTTTATGGCAAAACGCTTTATATTCAGGAAAAATGGGAAGGAGATCACCCAACATTTCATGTATATCAATATTTTCGATGATGTAGTTGTATTTTGATATATATAGTAACGACTGATAAGTTACATGTATTATCATTTATTGTATTGTAAGACTTATATGTATGTATCATTATATTAGAAATAATAACAATAAAAAAGTCTTCTAGCATAGAACAATCTAATTATCTGTTCAGTGTGTGACACTGAAAGATGAGTGAGCAATGGAATATAATATGAAAAAAATTACAATATGACATATATATTGTCATTTATAATAATATGCTAATCACATCACAACGTATAGTTTCATAGATAAACAGACTGGCGTCATGAAAGCCATTCATTTCCTCGTGACTGATAATGCCGCTTAAAACCCTTGATTACGAGTACTTGGAAATCTCATGATTACGATTACGCTTACAGAACATACGGAAGTACGCGATTGCGATTACGATTACTTTGAAAGTAATCATGATCACTTTGACCATGATTGTTTTTAATAAATTAACCCTGGACTAGACCTTTAAGTAGCTCTTTCAACATAGAGTAAACGTTGGATGAGCGATACTTGGTTGAGAGAGCGGCGGATTTCTGATCATAGGGTTGCGCGGTTTTGAGGGCATTTACTGAGGGTTACAGCCCACGGTAGTCACATTCTGTAGAACAATCCTCGATCGTATTCAGTTATTCTAAGACTAATTGAAATACTAGTATAATAGTTATTATATTAGATATATTAAATACTAAGTTTAATTTAAAAAACACAATATATATTTTTGATACGAATCCCCCGCATTTATCTTCCTTAGAAGAAGGTGTGGTGGGTAACAGAACTTACCTTCGTACAGTGACTGTACATAGGTAAGATTCATGTCAATGATAACGTCACGACTTAATCAAGTGAACATTTTCTAAAATATATACCCGAATGTGCAATCATAGTTAATGTCAGATTGATCAAGACAGATGAAGAACGACGAAGAAAGATTTGTTCTTTAAAAAATGTAGTAAATAGTTTACCAGCAATTAATTCAATGCAAATATTCTTCACTATAGGTACCCATACCCATTAGCTGTATACAGTCAGACTATAACATGAACTGACGCAACTGAAATGTGATGTGCCCACCTTTATTGGACCCATAAAGCCATTTTGGCTTAAATTCGTGAACTCGGTGCCAAACTACACAAGTTTATTATTGAAATAGTGAAACTCGAGGCGGGCTACATGCATGAAACCGTTATGATATGGCAGCAGCCTGTACATGCACGAGACCGTTATGATATGGGATCTGCACTTGCTTCTTCCGCTTCACGTGCAGGTCATACATGGTCTCGCCACCCAACGCTCACGGAGTCAGTTAACAATGTCCTGTGGAATTTTGTGCACGATGCTTGTTTCATGATGTATACCATTTACCGCTACAATGGAGCGTGATTTTGACCATTCACCGCTACAATGGAGCATGAGTTTGACCATTCACCGCTAAAATGGAGCATGATTTTGACCATTCACAGCTACAATGGAGCATGATTTTGACCAGCCACCGCTACAATGGAGCATGATTTTGACCAGCCACCGCTAAAATGGAGCATGATTTTCACCATTTACCGCTACAACGGAGCATGATTTGGCCATTCACCGCTACAATGGAGCATGATTTTGACCATTCACCGCTACAACGGAGCATGATTATGACCATCCACCGCTACAATGAAGCATGATTTTGACCCTTCACCGCCACAAAGGAGCAAGATTTTTTACTATTTACCGCTACAATGGAGCATGATTTTGACCATCCACCGCTACAATAAAGCATGATTTGGACTATTCGCCGCTACAATGGAACAGGAGTTTGACCATCCAACGCTACAATGGAGCATGATTTTGACCACCCACCGCTAAAATGGAGCATGATTTTGACCATCCACCGCTACAATAAAGCATGATTTGGACTATTCGCCGCTACAATGGAACAGGAGTTTGACCATCCAACGCTACAATGGAGCATGATTTTGACCACCCACCGCTAAAATGGAGCATGATTTTGACCATCCACAGCTATCATGAAGCATGATTTTGACCATCTACCGCTACAATGTGGCATGATTTTGACTATTCGCCGCTACAATGAGGCATGATTTGGACCATTCGCCCCTACAATGAAGCATTATTTTGACAATCCACCGCTACAATTGAGCATGATTTTGACCATCCACCGCTACAATGGAGCATGATTTTGACCATCCACCGCTACAATGGAGCATGATTTTGACCATCCACCGCTACAATGGAGCGTGATTGTGACCACCTACCGCTACAATGGAGCATGATTTTGACCATCCACAGCTATAATGAAGCATGATTTTGACTATTCGCCGCTACAATGAAGCATGATTTGGACCATTCGCCGCTACAATGAAGCATTATTTTGACCATCCACCGCTACAATGGAGCATGATTTTGACCATCTACCGCTACAATGAAGCATGATTTTGACCATCCACCGCTACAATGAAGCATGATTTTGACCATCCACCGCTACAATGGAGCATGATTCTTGAATGGGATTAAATGTTGTCTTTTACCACGCCCCACAAGAAACGACAGTACGAGAACCAGTCTGTATTAATGCCAGGGTAGAGGGGAAGAGGATCAATATTCACTCCCCCTTCCCACAAACCTGCTCGCATTTAATACAATGTTTAATAATCCACCAGCCTCCCCCCCCCCTCCCCTCACGAATGTACAATCCCGTGCAATCGACCTTGGGTCAACCAGGATCATATCGTCTATCTGGCGTTTAGCTCTTGTTGACGATCGGTGCCTCCTCACTACTGGCCACCATAGGTTGTCCGTGGTCGAAGATTGCGTGGGGCTGGCGATAATAGGCCCAATAGACGATATTAGCCACGATGAAGACGAACGGGTAGACGATCCTCGATACGAAGTCCACGGAGGCGGGGGTGAGCTTGCCGCCGTAGTATCCCTTTCTCTTGCTGCGCTTGAGCCAGCGTTCTATACTGTTGACGGCCACGTACTCCAGCAGGGCCAGGAAGACCATCGTCATGCAGACCGTAAACCACACGTCGATGGCGCGCGCGTAGGAGACGCGCACGACGCCATTGTTGGCGCTGATGAGGAGCGTCGCCATGGAGAGGACGGTGGTGACGGTGAGGGCGGTGCGGGCGGGCACGGCGTCCCGGCTGAGGAAGAAGGACAGCCAGGAGACGGAGACGATGAGCCAGGAGGAGATGTAGATCTGCAGGATGTAGAACCCGGATTCTCTCTCCACGTGGAAAACGACCTGTAGACACGGATAGCGACCTGGAACAGCAAAGTCATGCCCCAAGTTAATACTTCTTTCCTTTTTCTTTTTTTTTCGTCTTGCCCGTCTTGCATATTTAAGCACTGCTTCTGCTCATTTTGCGTTGGAAACTATGAATATGAATATACGTTATATGAAATAAATCTATTATTATTATTAATAATACAATAAATAAACTCGTTTCCAATACGGGGGACCTCCCGGGTGTAATTCAGTAGGTCATGGGCCAGGGCCCCTAATCTGGGAGCTATGTTCCTTCCATTTATCATTGATAATCTCGAGAGGTCCCTTGGCCCAGTGTACAAACGCGGCCTAAAACACCAATTCATTTTATTTCACTTCCACACGTGTCACTTCTACTATAAGTCAGATAGCCTGGCCATTCCACTATAGTGTACAATATGTCATTCATTAGACACCGGTTGCCATTGCACCGGCGGTCACAACACTGCAATCTTCGAGTTCGATAGAGGTCAAAGAAGGCGTGCATACGCGCTTTGAACTTTGAACCCCCGTTATTTTGAAATATTCTTTCGCTAAACTCTATATTCTTTAAATTCTGCATCTAAGTTACAAACTACAACCGAAACAACTCTCTAAAAGCAAGCTCAGCACCGTTGAGGTCAGCCGCGCGGTTGGTGGTCACGTGGGGCAGACGTGATGTGAGGCACGAGCTCCCTCTGCTGGGAGAGTGATTACACTGGCAATAGGTTGATACCAAGCTCCCCGCACGGTGGCGCTACACAAACTGCGCTTTTACCGCTGCTGTCGGCCGGGGGGGGGGGGGGGGCGCATTTCAAGATTTTTGAAAAAACTGACAAATCAGCTGTAATTTCTTACAACATTATAATTTTCAAGAAAAAGCAAAGTAAATAATGAGCTCTGTGTATTTAATACAGCAAAATACATCTTGTACCACTTTGAAAAAGTTCTAATTATAAGTGAACTATTTTTTTTCATCACCTGATACTGTGTGTTATTAGGCTGAAGGTTGGGTCCCCGGCACTAATTGGTAGAAATGCGTGGCGCATTTTTCCTATCAATTTGCGCAGCGCCAACCTGGCGAGCGAGTGTGAAAATGCGTTAGTGAATTAGACGACAACAGAGATATAAAATGGAGCCATAGCGGAGTGCAGAGAGTGGGTTGATACCTGTGCTATAGACCTCGTCGCACCCAGAGTAGGTGATCTTCTTTAGGGAAAACTGCGGCATGATCACCGTGCCTGAGTTGTCGATAGGAGAGTCATTGTTCCACGTCAGGTTTAGCTCACGCGTTGTGTAGGCGTCTGCGGAAGGATTACAATTATGATTACTTTGACCATGATTTGTTTCGATAAATTAACCCTGGACTAGACCTTTAAATAGTTATTTCAACAAACAGTAAACGTTGGATGAGCGGCGTATGGTTGGGAGAGCGGCGGATTTCTGATCATTGGGCTGTGCGTCTTGAGGGCATTTACAGCCCACGGTAGTCACTTTCTGAAGAAGTATCCTCGATCGTAATCAGTTATTCTAGAGGTCAAATCGGGTGGCGTCAACGTGCTGTCAACTACAACAATCTGTTCCGGGGTTCGGGCCCGGTACTCACAGCTGCTGATTTTGAGAGGACAATCTTGGAAGTCGAATGGGAAGAACCTGAGGTCCATGTCGCAATACAGCTGGAGGGCCATCCTGGAGAGCAATAGTTCAGAGGATACCCCCAGCGTATATATACATATATATCCTTCATTTGTATTAAGAGGTCACTATAGCCTATGGTACTATATAGATACTCAGGATAAAGTAATAATCTTTATATAGAACGTCTGCATAAAATATTAACTATTTCCATCGGGCACAGTCTGTGGTATATCTATGTTATAATAATGTTGTTAGTGTGGGATGAGAATAAATTAGGATTTTCGATTATGTCCATCAATATAATAGTCTGCATCAAAGACAGTCTGAAGTTACGGTATCTGAAGTTACAGTGAAGATGGGTATATAACCGGCTGGGTTATGCAGCACCGCAAGTCTCACCGTAGGGCGTAGAGGGTCGTGCCGTTCGGATAAATACGCAACAGACGGTTCTTCAAGGTCACCTTGTGGATCTCGCCGCTGCGCAGGTTCGGGAAGAAGGTGTCGGGCAGCCAGAAGTTGTCGATGTGTTTGTCCGGGATCACCATGAAGACATCGTGCAGCTCCGTGAAGTCCAGCCTGGGGTTGTGCCACCGCTGGCGTACATAGACATCCAGATGGTAGATCTCCATTGAGGGAAATAAGGGGAACAGGAGTTGTGAGTGAGTGGGGAGGTGGGGGCGGGGGTGGTGGTGGTGGTGGTGGGGGGGGGGGGTAGAGAAAGAAAAAGAAAAACACGAACAATAACTGACTACACTTTGGCGAGACGATTGTTTTTCTACGATCAATATTACGGTAAGGTAGTCTGAGGTTACCACACCCCCACCCCCCGCGCAGAGCTCACCCCACAAGGAAAAAGGTATCCATGACTACAATGTAATATAGACGTCCAGCATGGTCGCCCGATATTTCCCCCTAGCCATATAAATAATATCCTCGGTACGATTTGTTCAATGTAAATATTCACTATGAGTGTGTGTTAACTATGTGTTATTGGTATTCACAATGCGATCACATATCACTATGAATTCGCAACCTACACGCCTTAAAACGCTAAGTAGATCGCGAAGATTCCTCAATTGAGAAATTGTATCCTCATTTTAACGTTTAACGATACTGCAAAGTGACCAACTTGGAGCAAATGGAAAAGAGAAATCCATATTATCAAGATTTCGGAGGTTTGAGCACATGGCTTGGATGTGTCGATCGATCCTGCTGTAATTGGCCAGTGGACGGCCGGTTTCCACTTGAAGACGTGTGTCTGTACGCTCATATAACGATATTAGAGATGCCCGCATGACTTAATATAGCGATTACTCTTATCAACACAGCATAGGATACGCGGATCTTTTTCCTTTTTTATTTAATAAAACTGGCGACTGTTGAGAACATTTAGCTGAAGAAAATAGTTGTTGCCAGCAGTAAACCGAAACAAACTTTGGTTATAATGACAAATATAAATATGACGAGAAATGCATGGACAGATCGAGTGGACTACCGTGAAGTTTCACACAGCAGTTAACCCAACTGTTTCTACGTATTATCACTGGGGCACCCATGGCAGACGAGAATGATTTACTGACTCTCATATCGTATAATTATTTCCGTTTTAATTATCGTTATTTCCTCTTATCCCCGCCATAGATCTTTGTAATATCTTCATCACGCCCCACCCCACGGGGATCCAATTCCATGCGTCCATTCCCTCACACGGTATTTATTACCTTTTATGATTATCCAGAACCCTCCACCCCCCCCCCCCCCCATCCCGCTCCCCCTCCAGACACCGCTTCGTCAATAATATCCGCGGTATTCGTGGTCTACGGTGGCAGCTAGATGAAAACTGCCAGACAGAAAATTAACCTACCATATCAGTTTCCTCCAGCGGTCCGAGGCTTTGTATGAAGAAGTCGCATGTCACCAGCACCGGAGGCCCTGCGGGGAAATTACACAAAAATAGAGCCCTTCACGAGAGATGTCAAACTCTCCTTCGCTAGCTGGAACTCCGTTCCTCCACACGACCGCTGCTGTCGGCCGGGGGCAATTTTCAAGATTTTGGAGAAAGCATTATAGTCAGTTATTATCTTTTACCAAATAATAATTTTCAAGAATAAAACATAAAAATAAGGATTGTGTATTTTTAAGGCAGCAAAATACTGTACCAGCTTGAAAAAATATGTATAAGTGAGAGCGAACTCTTTCCTCTGTTCACGTAATACCTTGTATAAATGCACGGAAAATTAGCCGACAACAGAGATCTCACAGAGCCCCGAGAGGAGTGAGTCGAGAACGCAGAGAGTGGAGATATGTCGTGATATGAGCAGAGCGACTCGCGACTCAAAATATAATTGATCGTATCATGGTTCGCTACGTTTGGTGCGCGGAATATTTCAATATTTCTGTGGTTGCTAAGCGACCATCCATCCGATTATCCCCCACCCTCCCCCATCTGCAATTACTCCTTCGGATGTAACATTTAAAGGTTGACCAGTCAGTTCAGCCAACCTTCTATCGACAGCGCCGAATACTGAGCATGCAGCAGCCTCCCTCGTAGCCGTTATCTACCAATGGTTTAAATGTCAGAGCACTATCCCTATAACCCGATGCCATACGGATGTAAGCCACTAATGGGAATTCCCACATTGCGTTCCCACTCCGAGTCCAACGTAATCATCAACAAAACCGACAATTATTTTATCGAGATATACGAATATTCATAAATATAGGCAGGATATATATATGCTATATATTATATTTTATATATAGCATATATATAATGTATGCATCATATATATAATATATGCATCATATATAATATATACATCATATATATATAATATATACATCATATATATATAATATATACATCATATATATAATATATACATCATATATATATATATAAACATTAACATTTATATGAAATGCCATACAGCGAAACTCTTTCAACACGGCGCGTGCCGCAGCGGTATTTCTATGGCGAGCCTAGTGCATTGTGGGAATGGTTTCCGATGCCATTTGCCTGCCCGGCTGCCAGTGACCACGTGGTCATGTGATGTATACCGTACTCCGGGGAGTCTGGCACGTTATCCGGGGGTTCACCCCAGGATAGTGTATATTTATATATTTTTTTGGGGGTTCACATTTGGCTTCCGGAACGGGTTATTGGCCATTGGGGAGCCTACCACTTTGTGAATGTTATTGCTTTAACAAAAATAAACCCACTAACTTATGGCCATAGTAGGACATTTTCTTATGATTGTCTAGAATACACAATCTATGTATGGCGTGGAAGGTATGAGGAGTGGCATATGAACAACAAGTTACAACAAAATATTAACGCCTAGTATTAAATATGGTTTCTACACGGTGTTGTAGTCCCCAGACACGAAGCCCCGAGCCTATATAAATACAATATGAGCAGAGGCTTTCAGAACAGACTGTCCGTTATCGGCCTTGGAGAGACAGCTCTCTCACGGAGGTCCTACACATGGCACGATGAGTGACCTTGAGGGCTCCGTGGCCCTGTCCTTGGCCCTGTAAGCTTCACATTCTGTAGAGTTCCTCTTTCTTCCGTTTGGCGCCAGGCGGCGCGGCGGCAAAGTGCCAGCGACCAACAGGGACCAGCGCTGCCTAGCGATCTGGTCTTTGTCTATGCGAGCTTCATGGCGATCTATTTCATACTGAGAAGTGATCTTTGGCTACTGAAGCATATGGACGTGGAAGAGTTATTGCAGAAGACATTACTACCGGTGGGAAGAGTGGGTGGGTGGCCTGAACGCACAGTTGTTTTCATGCGTAACATATGCAATTACATGTGTGGCTCTGTTCCGGCAAACCCTGTCATTTCCATTTCGGTTCTGTTTATTTATTCCCGGCTGCGAGAAGAGGGAAGATGTCAAGTGGGTGAGGCTGGGGTCTGTCGATAACGATGGGCAAGTCACGCCCAAAGGCAGCTCAGTCTCCAGAGAGGCACAGCGAGGCGGGGGGGGGGGGGACGGGAAGGGGGGGGGGGTATAGACAACCTGCAGGCGAGCACGCCATCCCGAGGTGCAGCGCGCAGTGTATAATTAACGGGAGAAGGCAGAGGCACTGGGGGCACACCTTCCCCTCCCGTCCCCTTCCCCATTTGGCAAATATATTTGGAATAAATTGGCTACACTTCGGGGAAATTAGGATATTTCGAACAACAACAAAATAGATGGGTCACAGGACCACTTTGATCATGTAAGACATGAGACTTGTGACCCAATGTCTTGTCGCTGATGACATGGGACAGCCATATGGCAGTCTCCTCGACCAGGCATCACTTGCATGATACAGACGTGGAAAATGTAATATTATTGTTTCTGGTCAAACGACTATGATATCTCGGTCTATGTGACTTTGCTCGAGCGGACCAGGCAAATCAAGGTCTATATGACTTTGTTCGAGCGTACCAGGCAAATCAAGGTCTATATGACTTTGCTCGAGCGGACCAGGCAAATCAAGGTTTATATGACTTTGTTCGAGCGGACCAGGCAAATCAAAGTCTATATGACTGTTCGAGCGGGCCAGGCCAATCAAGGTCTATATGACTTTGTTCGAGCGGACCAGGCAAATCAAGGTCTATATGACTGTTCGAGCGGACCAGGCAAATCAAGGTTTATATGACTTTGTTCGAGCGGACCAGGCAAATCAAGGTCTGTATGACTGTTCGAGCGGGCCAGGCCAATCAAGGTCTATATGACTTTGTTCGAGCGGACCAGGCAAATCAAGGTCTATATGACTGTTCGAGCGGGCCAGGACAATCAAGGTCTATATGACTTTGTTCGAGCGGACCAGACAAATCAAGGTCTATACGACTTTGTTCGAGCGGACCAGGCAAATCAAGGTCTATATGACTTTGTTCGAGCAGACTAGGCAAATCAAGGACTATACGACTTTGTTCGAGCGGACCAGGCAAATCAAGGTCTGTGACTTTGTTCGAGCGGACCAGGCAAAGTAAGGTCTATATGATTTTGTTCGAGCGGACCAGGCAAATCAAGGTCTGTGACTTTGTTCGAGTGGACCAGGCAAATCAAGGTCTATACGACTCTGTTCGAGCGGACCAGGCAAATCGAGGTTTATATGACTTTGTTCGAGCGGACCAGACTAATCAAGGTCTATGTGACTTTGTTCGAGCGGACCAGGCAAATCAAGGTCTATATGACTTTGTTCGAGCAGACTAGGCAAATCAAGGTCTATACGACTTTGTTCGAGCGGACCAGGCAAATCAAGGTCTGTGACTTTGTTCGAGCGGACCAGGCAAAGCAAGGTCTATATGATTTTGTTCGAGCGGACCAGGCAAATCAAGGTCTGTGACTTTGTTCGAGTGGACCAAGCAAATCAAGGTCTATATGACTTTGTTCGAGCGGACCAGGCAAATCAAGGTCTATAGGACTTTGTTCGAGCGGACCAGGCAAATCGAGGTCTATATGACTTTGTTCGAGCGGACCAGACTAATCAAGGTGTATGTGACTTTGTTCGAGCGGACCAGGAAAATCAAGGTCTATATGACTTTGTTCGAGCGGACCAGACTAATCAAGGTCTATGTGACTTTGTTCGAGCGGACCAGGCAAATCAAGGTCTAAATGATTTTGTTCGAGCGGACCAGGCAAATCAAGGTCTGTGACTTTGTTCGAGCGGACGAGGCAAATCGAGGTCTATATGACTTTGTTCGAGCGGACCAGACTAATCAAGGTGTATGTGACTTTGTTCGAGCGGACCAGGCAAATCAAGGTCTAAATGATTTTGTTCGAGCGGACCAGGCAAATCAAGGTCTGTGACTTTGTTCGAGCGGACCAGACTAATCAAGGTCTATGTGACTTTGTTCGAGCGGACCAGGCAAATCAAGGTCTATACGACTTTGTCCGAGCGGACCAGGCAAATCGAGGTCTATATGACTTTGTTCGAGCGGACCAGACTAATCAAGGTGTATGTGACTTTGTTCAAGCGGACCAGACTAATCAAGGTCTATGTGACTTTGTTCGAGCGGACCAGGCAAATCAAGGTCTATATGATTTTGTTCGAGCGGACCAGGCAAATCAAGGTCTGTGACTTTGTTCGAGCGGACGAGGCAAATCAAGGTCTGTGACTTTGTTCGAGCGGACCAGGCAAATCAAGGTCTATATGATTTTGTTCGAGCGGACCAGGCAAATCAAGGTCTGTGACTTTGTTCGAGCGGACGAGGCAAATCAAGGTCTGTGACTTTGTTCGAGCGGACCAGGCAAATCAAGGTATATATGACTTTGTTCGAGCGGACGAAGCCGGCACTGAGTTGGATCCAGGTTAAAGTTGTGTGTGCGGCCCGCGTGGTGGCGCCACCTTACCGTAGATGCCGGGCCGGAAGCGACTGTCGGCCTGGGACAAGAGTCTGTCGTACACCTTGGCTGCGAGCTCCAGTTGATCGGCGGCCGGGATTTCCGCCACGAGGTCGCTGAAACAGTGAAAGGAAATACTGGTGTTATAGACCGCTTGTGTGAGTCCCAAGAAAGCTATATTGCACCATCTCCAAGATTGGGACATTTTATGGCTGGGCGCGAAAAAAAACGCCCTCATGGTGATATCGCGAATAGCGAGGAATTCGCAGACTGCTATAACGGATCGCGGTAAATAGGGAAAGGGTCTTCGCGTTGAATCAGAAATTGTACGGATAAGGATCCCCAAAAATTGCCAACAGCTGATCGCGCATCTCGAAGAATTCCGGGGTGCTAATCACAGAGATCGGAAAAAGTTATCCCCCTTTCATCGGGGGGGGGGGGGGGGGGGCTTGCTCCGGAGGGACGTACCAAGGTTCGAACCGTGGTGGCAGACAGCACTCCAATATCGAATTAAATGTAGGTTTGTCACAAAACTATAGCAAATATGACTTGAAACCAGATGAAACAACAGAGAGGAGAGTGGGACCAGACAGTGGATATTATTAAATAAATGTAAATTGATCACAACGTCATAGTGAATATTGTGACCTCGGGATAGCGACTTGATTCCAGATTGGTTGACAGAGAGGAGAATGGTACCAGACTGCACTCATACTATTAAAATAATATAAATTTATCAGAAAGCTGTAGTGAGCAGTGTCTTGATTCCAGATAGGTTAACAGCGAGGAGAGTGAGAACAGACAACGATATGGTGTGACAGTGGACTCCATGTCGCTCGCCCCGATGGTGTCCCTGTGCCACGGTCTGCTGTGATTAATGTGCCAGGCCTGTTCCAGCCAAGAGGACAACCAAAGCCTCGACAAACAGAGCGCTGCTAGGGACGTGGCCAGCCACCACTGGCCACAGAGTGGGGGGAATTCCTGAGGGAGCGGCCTTGGGTCTGAGTAGTTGTGTGACTGTAATCGGCTGGGTGTGTGACTGTAACCGGCTGGGTGGGTGGCTGTAACCGGCTGGGTATGTGGCTGTAACCGGCTGGGTGTGTGGCTGTAACCGGCTGGGCGTGTGGCTGTAACCGGCAGGGCGTGTGGCTGTGGCCGGCTGGGCCTGTGGCTGTATCGAGGTGTTAGTGTGGTTGTAACCGGCTAGACGTGTGGCTGTAACCGGGTGGGTGTGTGGCTGTAACCAGCAGGGCGTGTGGCTGTAACCGGCAGGGCGTGTGGCTGTAACCGGCTGAGCGTGTGGCTGTAACCGGCTGGGGGTGGCTGTACTGAGTTGGGTGTGTGACTGCACTTATTTGGGTGTGTGGCTGCACTTTGTTGGGTGTGAGACTGGACTGAGTTAGTTTAAACATATTTTATTATGTTTAAACTAACTCAGTCCAGTCTGGACTGAGTTGGGTATGTGGCTGTACTGAGTTGGGTGTGTGGCTGTACTTAGTTGGGTGTGAGACTGGACTGAGTTGGGTATGTGGCTGTACTGAGTTGGGTGTGTGGCTGCACTGAGTTGGGTGTGTGGCTGCACTTAGTTGGGTGTGAGACTGTACTGAGTTGGGTGTGTGGCTGTACTTAGTTGGGTGTGTGGCTGTATTGATGTGGCTAAAGAGTTATGTTGTATGGATGCACCTATTTATGGTTTTTTGATTGTACCTAGTGGTGTATTCGGCTGTACCGATATGGAAGTATGGCTGCTTGTGTGGCCGCCTGTTTGGCTCAGCATTCTCCTGCGATTGCAATGTACCACAATGAAGGCAATTGCCCTAAACCTTTCCCCGCCACTAGTAAGCCACAACACACCTCATCCCATTCCCTTAATTAATGCTGCTCAGCCTTCACCCCCACCCTTACGCTCCCTTGTCTAAACAACCTTCTCCCTTGCCGCGATCGCAGTAAGCCTCCAGGCCATCCCGCCAGGGGACTATGCGTGGCGAGAACAATGCATGATGATTGGAGCGCCACCTACATGGGGACACAATGGTGAGAACAACACCTATTGGCATTCACTGACAGCCATTGACATTCACGGAGAGCCATTGGCATTCACTGACAACAATTGACAGTCACGAGCACCCATTGACATGCACTAACAACTATTGACATTCACTGACATGCACTGGCATGCACTGACAGTCATTGGCATTCACTGACAACCATTGACATTCACGGAGAGCCATGGTTAGTCCCTGACAGGCACTGGCATTCCCGGACAGTCATTGATATTCCCTGACAGTCACTGACAGCCACTGACAGTCACTGACAGCCACTAACAGTCACTGACAACCATTGACATGAACTGACAGCCGCTGATATTCATTACGAGGACGATATCTCGGAAGATCTTTGGTATATATATATCTGCCATGCGGTTTCACTCTTTGCGAAACCGTCCAGTCGATATATACACACACATGCTGGGCGAGGATGCCGGTATAGAATCTGATACCAATATTTACTCATCGGATAATTGCAATGGCGCCCGTTTGATCTGTAATTGTGTGAGCGTAGCGTGTGCTAGCATTCACACAATTTCGGCCTCATTATTCGCGCAGCCAGGACTAGCGGACAAGTCGTTTCACCCCTGCTGTGGAGACCAGCTAGGCGGAGCGGGGGTGAGTGTCGGAGTCGGTAGGTCGATCGATACCTCGTTTAGGCAGTTAGGCGAAGGTTTATGGGGCGTTTACACTTGTTTCTAAGAGAGCAATTTCACCTGCCGCTTTGGCTTTAGCGCAGCAGTAAATCGTTGACTGAGAATCCTTCACCTCCATTGGATTAGTCGTTAAGACTTTAATCAGTATCTGCATGGCCTGGTGTGAAAGGAATTACCCCCCCCTCCTGCCCCCCATCACCCCCCCACACCCACATACCTCGGTACTCCCCGACGCCCCCGGTGCGCCCCAGGACCCCCAGCCACCCACCGACATCCCGGTACCTCTACGATGGCGTGAGGGCATGGGTAAAGGCTCCCACGACGATAAACTGCGGTCTTTTCTCTTGGTAATCAGCATTAACGTCCCCCACGGTCTGCCGTCTTATGTGGGCTGGGGATGTCCCGTATCCAGCCAACCAGGCAGCAGCAGCAGTCTGGCTCGCTGGGTGCTAGGGTTTCATCCGCTTCGCTTAGCCCGTTCACTCGATCTTATCGGAACGGGGAAACGGAATAAGGGGAGAGAGAGGGTATAGGCTGTGGGCGGGGGGAAGGGGAGTGAGCCAGGTGGGGAGAGACACGGGAAGAAGGAGAGCTAGAGAGAAAGAGGGGGAGAGAGAGAGAAAGAGAGGGGTGCCAGAGAGAGAGAGAGAGGGAGGGAGGGACTGACAGAAAGAGAGAGACAGGAAACTACTGAAAGAGCCCGCCAAAGGTAGGGGGAGAGAGAGCCAAAGAGAGAGAGAGCCAAAGAGGGAGATAGAGAGGGAGAGAGAGGGTTTACTTCCCCCATCCCCTGGCGTAAATATCATGCTGGCTTTACAGGGATCAAAGAACTCTTGTTTTCTGGAATTAGTGGATTTCAGTTCCAATACTCGTCTCAGCCGCCTAGTCATTTTTTTTAAAACACTTTTACCGTGTTGAAGCCACTGGCTTGCGCATAGCATCTAGAAGATAGGAAGAGTGCTTGGGGGTTTGTGTTTGGGGAGGTACGGGCTTGGGGGGGTTGGGTTTGGGGAGGTACAGGCTTGGGGGTGGGCTCGTGAACGTTGTGACCAAGACGGTTACACAACCGACGAGACCCAAGAGTGGTAACTTCCTGTCACAGAACATGATGTTAAATGTCTGAGAACAAAACCTTCCATACAACTGTAATCTTGTCTGAGAACAGGGCCTGGCGTTAAATGCCATAAAACTGTTATGATGCCTGTGAACAACACACGATGTTAAATACAATAAACCGGCCCCCTCTCTGGATGAGAACAGGACATGATGTAACAAAACTGCCATCCTATCTGAGGATACATTGAACATGATGTTAAAGGCGATAAAACGGTCCCCTTGAGTAAGAAGAGAACATGATGTTAAATGCCATGAACCGGTCCCTCTGTCAGAGAACAGAGTCGATATATAATAGCATATAACTCGCCAAGACGTGCGCCGCCCCGCTCCGCTGGTGTGGTTAGCGCACTGGAGTGCCCATCCCTAGGTCCCGTGGTTCGAATCCTGGTCCCGCCACCTAATCTGGCGCATGTTTCATTATCGATCCTATATCGTCCCGGGAGGTTCCTCGGGCCAGTTTAGCTCATGTGTGCACAAATGCGGTCTAAAACACCAATTTCATTTCCAGTGCCGACGGTAACGCAGTTGGACCCAGGAGTCGGTAAGATATGCAATGATGCCAATGACGAAAGGTCACCAGTTTGCATAGATATTTGCTTGCCATCAATCTGCTGTTCAACATGTGGGCCTCAACCGTCGGCGGTACAGGCAGTTATACCAGTAGGTAGTGAAAACTACTAGCAATGACAGCAGTTGCATTCTAATTGGTAACCAAAGAGAGAGAGCGAGAGAGGCAAAAACGTATTTTTTTAAAGTTAATGGAGGTTTTGAGGTGAGGTTGTTGCGGCATTGGACGTCAGCTGTCAAGACACGAGTATTGGCCAAATCAGAGCGTCCATTCGTTTGAACACAAATTGAGAGCAGAAGACAAAACTAAAAACAAAAAGGAATCCTCAACATATTTTCTATTTCTATCTATCTATTCGCCAGATGGCAGTTCCTTTTGCACTCTGGTATTGGGTATCGGCTGGCATGAGCTAAGATAATAGAACCCTACCGGTCATCACTAGGGCCCTGCGGGTCATCAATAGGACCCTCCGGGTCATCACTAGGGCCCTGCGGGCCATCACTAGGGCCCTCCGGGTCATCACTAGGGCCCTGCGGGTCATCACTAGGGCCCTGCGGGTCATCACTAGGGCCATGCGGGTCATCACTTAGGCCCTGTGGGTCATCACTAGGGGCCTGCGGGTCATCACTAGGGCCCTGCGGGTCATCACTAGGGTATCACTAGGAAACGGTGGCTGTGTATGGGGCTTTCCTAGGCTGATATTCCATTGTGTAAATGCTCAGCCGCTTGCCGTGAATGGCTTTGGTGGAGGCCATCTGTAAAACAGACTATGCGCGAGACTCGTACAGGGATAAAGAACAAAGTAGCTGTTGGGTGGGTGGGTGAGGAGAAAGGGAGTGAGGGGGGTGGGGAGGTGCGGAGATGGATGAAGAGGAAGAGAAGACGGAGGAATGAAGGCTGTCCGAAACTGGAGTATTAAGTGGTATCGTCCGATTTATACCACCTGTGGTCGCCATCAAAGCCAGCTGCATGGACGTGGACCCGATAACAAACAAATGCCCCGCCACAATGCGTTTACAAATGACGGCACGTCTACCTAGGCCGTCCTTGGGGTCAGTCCTTCTGCGCTAGGCACAAGATACGCCATCACAGACTTGGCCGCCAGGTGGCCGCATCAATCTCACCCCTGAAAGTGTCTCATCTCAACTCCCAGAAGCTGCCTTGTGATCTTTTGTCCCTTGCTCTTTGTCCGTGATCCATCTTGATTTCGCTCCGAGCGGTTAAAGCTGTTTCATTCGGGCGCAATATTTTCAAACCTTTGCTCTAGCTAAGAGGCTTATTCTGCTCATGAATCAGCATTGAAAGCCCGCATAACTGTTGGTAAAGCAAGATGAATTGCAGATAAACGAGTCGTGGGTTCGCGCCCTGGCAGCCATATCAGGGGCATGACTCATCCTAACGCATTTCCTTCTCCCAGCAGGCTTAGTGGCCCAGTTTAGCGTCAAATACACAAAAAATGGTCAGCACACCAACATGTGCATCATACCTGAAGCTCTTGGGACCGACACTGACTCACACCGTTGCGACCGCCCCGGCCCCTTACTTCAGGTCTCACCCTCGGAGCCAGGTGGACGTTCAGGGTGTCCGCCTCCACCCCCTCCACCCCCCCCCCTTCCGCACACACACACACTTTTGTACTCCGCTTCATTGTTGTGGTGGGCAAGCCCCGGTCGCTATTTTTTCTAAATTACATCCCCTTTTTTTGCATCCCATACAAACTGGACCCCCCTCCTCCCCTTGGGTTACCCCTCTGGATCCACCCCTCCGACGCGACATCACTTTTTACCGACATGTTCCCCAGAGACTCGTCCGCTATCGATCAGCGATGGAGGGGTAAATTAACATACACCCATCTTATGTACCTCTTGAGGCATAGACTGCATGTATTAGTACCTAATGTATCTCTTTAGGCATATTAGTCCGGACGATTTGTGAGAAAATAAAAAAAATTGTCATAAAAGAATGAAATTTGGCACACAGCTACATAACACCCTCAGCAATAGTTCTAGACATGGTGAAATATATAGGTGAGTTCATCAAGAATGCCGCAGTAGCATGCTTGGTTGTGAAGATAGAGACCAAGCAGTTATTTTCAGTAACAGCGGAACAAAATGGCCGCCACTGCCGATGTGGGCTGAGTTCGCGATGGCTCCATGTCTGAAAGTATTGCTTATTATTTATTTATGCTGTATGCCAAATCTCATGCTTTCATGAAAAAAAATTCCAATTCACTCAAAATACTGCACCAATCGCCTCGACTATATACCGTAGGCCTATTTGTATTATTCTGGGTGTAAACAATAGCACATGCCAAGTGTGAGCAGATTGATATGTTACCAAGATAAAGGCGCCCGGCCTATTATAAATAGCCCATTTATAGCTTATATAAATATCGGCTATATAGGGGCTGGTATGCCAGCCTGTCATCCCTCATGCCACATAGCTGGACCGTTTATTATGTCACTCGATAATATAGTTTGAAGAACGATTTTTATTACAGGCTTAATTGCTGCCTCAGATGGTAGGCGATTCTGCATCTGTTTGTTGCTGAGTAGAGCTGGCTGGGTATTTCACAGGCCCGAATCTCACATGTACCACGAAGCATAGAACATATGCCACCCATTTCGTTCTAGTTTTCGGGCCCGAGAGTTTAGCACGCGCCAAAACCACGTTTCTCAACGTACAAGGAAAGGATTGTTTGCGTAACATCCAGCGGCATCCGTTATGATATACGTTGTGGAAAGCGGGCGGATCCAACAGAGGGAGCTCGTTCCTCCTCTGTCGGGAGATCGGAAAAACGGGGTGTAAGTCATTTTGAGTAGTTTGAGTAGGGAAGATCCCACGTCCTTTTTCACAAAGAGTAGGGGGTTACCTCCGGGAACATGGCTCCGCTCTCCCTTCCTCCTCCCATGGACGCGATACGACCAAAAGTGGTTAAAGTGTCCTAAATATACAACCAAGCAATCACTTGAGGGGGGAGGGGGGTTAAGGGTGCCCTGACCCCCCCCCCCCCCCACCCCCCCCCCTCTCACACACACACCTTGTATACGCCTATAGGGCCACTTTCACGTACACTGTGCGGGGGACGCATGTAAAGCATTCCATGACCCATATGTGTATCCGTGCATGTAATGGTATATAGCCTAGACTCATCGGCATCGGTGGAACAGCGAACCGGAGGATAGTTCTATAGGCATACAAATAGGGCTAGTGCACTGAAATACCTCCGTGTGACGAGTATTATAATTTACTCTACGCGTTGATGGGTTAGAACTGATGATAAACTTACCTGCACGCCATGGAAACCATGTAAAAGCCCAAGCCCAGAACACGGCCTGCCGAGTGAGACATGATTGACATCCCTGATGTTTACTATCCTCGTTATCTGCCAAACGCTAAAGTAGATGGTCACTCTGGAGACCTTTACAGATATAACCGGTGACCTTTACTGCGTTCTGGCAAAATCCGTCAGCTGTTTCAAATATGTATACCAGCGCAGTCGGTTTCGTTTGTAGCCAGCTTGCTTTATAGTTGAATCTCTAACATCCGGGTATGATGCAGTCATTTCCTGAAAAGCTAAATCTATAACGGTGGTATTCCTCCACTGTCATGATATCCCGTTGGGTGACCGGCAGCTGTCTCAATGCGACTGCGCCGGCGGCGACCACCCAAAGCAGACGACTGCTGGTAAGCAGACGACCAGATGCGCTGTGGCGGGAAAGGAGAATAGAAGAGACGCTGGGGCCGCGGCAAGGTCGACCTGTGGAACTAGCAAGCCGGCTCGCGGGCAGCATGGCTTCGTGCGGAGCGAATAACCGACTCGAGAGCTACATGGTGCTAAATGAACCTGTATGACCGTTCGTTCATTAGTAATTTATGAACGAGGCTGTGGTGTCATTGCACACCACTCACGCTGTAGCACACCATTTGAAGCGAGTGGCGTACAACTGAGCCCGGAGCCGAGACAAGATCCAGTGACAGAAAGCCTATATAGGCCTACCACTGCAAGCCAGACGTTCCCCCACAGTAGTCCTCACCCAGCTTCTGTGCGTCTGGAGCCAGCGCGGTACACAATAATCTGTCTCTCCCCGAGGTGGCGTTTTGTTATTGTCCATAGACGCGTGACCAACGCATTGTAAATTCACGTGTGTATTGACTGGCGTGGCCTGTATCTAGACCACCACCACCCGCACTGAGGCCTGGACGCCCGTGGGTGCGATACGGGTCGGAAGTGCGTAATTTAGTAGTAATTGAATCATAAAGCATAGGAATCCAACGATACAAATGGGGCTCTTTTGACATAGATACCATGGCAGTCCGGACACCATGGACCCCCCCACCCCACTCCCCTTCCCGCCCGCCACTCCTCGCTTTGTGCGTCGAGGTATGTGTTTAGTGCCAGTTGTACTTCATTTTGTAAAATGTTTCTTGGGGGGGGGGGGGGGTTCTGGAACCTCGCCCCTCGGTCGTAAGTTTCTCCGTGAGTTTATCACTCACTAACCAGGACACCGAAATCCACTAAAAATAGACCTCCTGCCCCCCCCCCCTTTCTTTGGAAAGCTCACCCATCCAATACGGACCCCACCCCCCCCCCCCCCCCTTTCACTTCAAAATCGCGGACCTGTCAAATGACGGGAGGCTAGATATAACGCCTCTGCAGATTCATATTGTTGAAAGTGGGTAGGTGTCTGTGTGTGTGTGTGTGGGGGGGGGGAGGTAGAGAGATGAAGGCAGAGCGGATCCAGGAATTTACGAAAGGAGGGGCGCCACTTATGTAAGTACTATCCAGGCGCCGATCTCCATGGGGAGAAACTTGCGACCGGGGGCGGGGGGAGGTGGAGGGGTGCTGGGGAGGTACTTGGAAGACGCGGATACTGCGACCGGTGCGGGTGCTGGTGAGGTTGTGCAGAAAGAATAGTGCCCCCCTTCTTCAGAGAAAGGGGGGGGGGGGTCCCTTATTTCCTAGCGAAAGGGTGGGCTTGTGCCCCCTTGTGCCCCCCCCCGCCCCCACCTACCCTCCTGGATCCGCCACTGACTTTACCTGTCTCGAGCTCGCTGAAAACCTGGCGACCAGGGCGGGGTGTGGGAGTCCCATACATGGTGTTACGGATTTTTAGCGTTTGAAGTTCACACACGATTCTTCCTAATGTCTGTGATTCAAACGAATATTTTACCCATCCCCATGGTAATTAAGGTCTCATTCTAGTATTCGGCCCGGGTCGCTTCGAACAGTCCTGGTTTCTAATCCGGGTCCGGGCGCCTAATTTAAGGCTTGTTTTATCCATTCGTCGTTAAGCGTTCCGGCAGGTTCCTTGGTCCAGTATAGCCCTTCATTCTGTGCACAAAAGCGGCATAAAACATCATTGTCATTTTCATTTTATAAATACTCGACCATGGCCAGATACCTAAACATCCAAACGCTTCCAAGCGCTGGGCTGGGGCCGGCCCGATAGCTCAGTGGGTTAGAGTGCTCGTTTTGAGTGCTCTGGCCACCGGAGAGCCTAACGGCACGTGGGTCGATGGTTCGAGCCCCGCTGTGGCCATGCCTGTGTGGTCACAGGATAAAGATCCCATGTCCTTCTTCGCAAATAGTAGGGGGTTACCCCCGGGGACATGGCTCCACTCTTCCTTCCTTCTCCCATTGACGCGATATGGCCAAAAGTGGTTAAAGCGTCCTGAATATACAACTTACAACCAAGCGCTGGACTTAATTAATGGGTAGGTATATATATGCATTTGCAATATATTAACCGGTCGGTTTTTGCTGTGGTTCTGCCTATCTATCTGGTTTTGGTGTATGCCCCATCCCTATCGCTCGCACCGCGACAGATGGTGCACACATGTCCTTGGTTAGTGTGGTCTGACAGGGGCTCCGCTCCTGACGCCACCCGCTGGTGGCGGGATCGATTCACTCTGTGCAGTATAGGGGCAGGTACTGGAGGGTCGGGAACGCTGATAATGCTATCGGTCACAGTGATAAAGGCTGTGGGCGATTGTTGAGATAACCCGGTCAAGGCTGTGGGCAATTAAGATGTATGGCAACTGTGAAGCGAGCCATGGATCGCAGTTTGTCCGCTTCAGACCGACTAAGGAAGTCCCACATCACAGCCATCTACACCCTGGAACCTTGATCCACCGGCCACTGGTTCTATCCAGTCGTATCCCCCCACTCCGCATAGTATTAACCACATCACAGCCATCTAAGTCACCCTGGCACTAGGGGCGGATCCGGGTTGGGGGGGGGGGGGTGCCTCGCCCCCCCTCCTTTTAGGGCCGAAATTTATACCATTTAACATAAGAAAACCGAAACCGGTCCCCCCCCCCTATCCAGCATATCTGGATCCGACCCTGAAACCGCCCCCCTCCCCCTATCCAGATTTTCTGGATCCGCCCCTGGGAACCTTGATACAGGTTGGCATGCATCCCTCCAACGACATCTATCCCTACAAACATAGGCTATTATACATTGCCGGTATTATAATAACGATACGTGTTCCGGCAAAACATGAGCAATGCTTATTTTCCCCTAATAGTTAAGTCTTTTTTTTGCAGAAGAGCTCGTCAAGTAAGAGGCCTCAAAGGCTCTCGGAGGGCTCACCCACGGCCTCCATCTTCGCCTGTCTTGGGTCTCTCGGTCCTGGGGCTGTCTTTGTAAGTAATCCGTAATCAAGAGTCACATTCACAGCTTCACCTCTGCGCGCTCCATGTCGCAGTGAGCGCCACGTAGCGGTGGGCTGGGAAGGAGACTTGTACAGCAAGCTGGGGTGCCTTCCGTGTGGCTGTCGACCGCGATCGCACTCCTTGCGGTACGACATATAAGGGTTTGAACTTGGCGGATTCGTCAAGGACGCGTACAATTGTGAACCGATTATTCTCAAATAAGTGGGGATAACCCGTAAATATAGATGCTTTATCTTTATCATTTATGTATCAGTATTGTACACTATTTATAGATTGTGCTGCTATTTGCAAAGTAAGGATAATTGTTCAGTAGATATCCCCGCATCAAATGAAAAGAGTTCCGAGTGACCAGAATTGTACGGGGCCGTCGACCGTGATGCGGAACTCTGCCCTGGGGTACTCATTTCGATCTCCCGACAGATGGCGCCCCGATGAATCCTCTCCCCCGCGTAAAATGACCTTATTTAGGTAGAACTTTTGCCTCCTACGCGAGACTGGAGAATGATTATGTAAAAGACATTATGTAAAGTCATACACTATATATCTGTGCTACCGATATCGCGTTGGCCCTCAGTTATAACCCTTTTATCGCAATGTTACGCTCACTATTTTCCAGTACGTATCAAATAGTATCCCCTAACGAATGGAAATACACGCTAGATGAAATACATGCTAGTGTATCATCCTCGACTGAGAGTCTGGGCCTATCGTTGCAGGGTTTGGAGAGTCTGTTGGAGCGATGTCCCCCTCGCCTGAGCCTCGTCAGTCGGGATGCTGAGTGCGTCCTGTTGTCCAAGACCTTCTTCATCAGAGTGTGCACAGCGACCTCGCTGAAGACGGTATCAGACACGGTGAGGCACCTCCTACAGTCACCTAGGGCGAGGTGACATTGATCTGAACACGGGCGCTTGAAACACCAGCCCAACACGGGGTCTCGCCCTTAGCTATAGTACCTGATACAATTAAGAACTAGCTAAGGACGACCCCCGTGTTGGGCTGGTGTCTTAAGCGCCTGTGATCTGAAGTAGACCTTTCTTTCCTATAATACCAAATAGATAATACCCATATAGTAGAGGGGGATAATCCTGAATTTTAAGAGGGGGGGCGGGGGTTAAGTCATACGATACGATAGGATACGAGTAAGAGCTAAATGGCGCTCATATGCAGTGCCCCATGAACAGACCGGACCTCACACTTGAAATGCATTATACAGGGTAAAGGAAACTAACGTACGATGTGCTAGTTTAGATATTTTAACTAATGTTGCCGCCTTTTGTACGTGTGTTTAGACTAGAATACTCCACCGCGCCAAAGAAGCGAAGCAAAATTACTACTATTAATTTGCTACAATGGAGCTGCTCCTATAACTAGGTCCACGGTATTTGATTACTAATCTTGCTGGGTGCATGTCTGTCTCCAGATCCAGAGTTATCCGTCCTCGGCGTACATCCGGCAGCGGCTGAGAGAGGAGGCGGAGTGGGACCGCTACAAGCAAGCCCTGCTCCATGTCTACGGCCTTGACCCCGACCCCAGGGCCGCTCTGTGCAGAGCTACAGACATGGAACACTAACTAGTGGATTACACTGACAACATACCCCAGTGTAATCGTTAAAAGACTGCATAACTTGGTGTTCAAGCCAGGATATTCGAATAGAAAACCTCTTTCTTTCAGTCCATATGTGCCCTAAGTGTTATATTTTGATTTATGCCTGATAGCCGCTTCAATTGTTTGTACTTTTTAACCTACAATAAACTTATCTGTCGATGATCGAAAGCAAGATGTCATTACTTTTCGAATCACCGCTGTCGGTCAAATAACATGAATTTAGTTAATGTAAAAAAAAACTTGTTTGATTTCAAAGTGTGCAGTACTACTGTCTAGTACGCCGAGTGCGTGTCAATAAAAACATTAAAACATTTGTTTGTCTCTCTCATGCTACACACAAAACGTCTCTGAATGTGAAACGAGTTAGCCGGGGTCGTGAAACCATGTTTGAGTGCATTATGACGCCATCCGCTTTCCTGTGATGATGGCGGCGTGCGAAATATATATATGAGGGTAAGAAATAAGCCTTCTTTGTATCTTCTTTCTTTCTTCTGCATCCCGTCATTCAGGGCTTTTGGTCTCTTTCACGACGGATATTGTCGCCCGGACCTCGCTTGTTGGCCCCAGTGATATCTCTGTTATAAAACTCCCGGCAAAACAGGATATATATATTACACTTAATTACTGGGCAGAAAATTAATTAATTATAGGAGAAATACACGGATCATTACGTCTTCTGATTAAATGGTTAATTAACGACCTGATAAATGACAGGCTTGTTGAAATAACATTGGGTCATAATCATGCAACTTCTCATTGAATTAAAAATAGACTACTCCCAGCTAGAATACAGTTTGCAAATGTAATGTATATTAAGTCCCACTGCCACCATTCCCAGGGAGCGAGGAGAGCTTCAAGGTGACTCCAGGGACTAATTCTTAATTCGTATGTTGCGGAAGTGAGGGCTAAAACTATACATGATTGTATTCAAGTTAGTTCTTCGAATGACTATAGAGCTGAAATTTAAGCCGTTAATTGTGTTTTTATTTTTATCCATTTGCGGGATTAGGGGCAGGATGGATGTTTGGCACTAAGTTAGTCTCTCTTTCCCAGCCGGCCGGCTGGGTAGAGTACACATCAACTGGCCAGTGTGAGGTCCCAGTGTAAGGCCGTGCCTCATAGCCAGTTTAGGCCAGTTTACGTGCCTGACAGACCAGACGCTAAAGTGTCTTCCACTTTCGCTAGGTGGCGCTACAGCGTTAGGCGCCACCTAGCGAAAGAGCCAATTAACGTAACAGGGCACCAGTCTAAATGTGACCGCAGCAAATCGGATCCAAACAAAAACAGACTGAAAAAGTTCAACAGTTCGACTGTTTAAATATTTAAAATGACAACGAAACGGGGTGTCAGATTTGACTTCGAACCTGGTGAATGCGTTCTGTGTTTTGAGCCTGATCCTACAAAGGCCAAGGTGTTATATAATGCAAAGGTGAAGTATTTAGGCCTAATTCGTGTGTGCAAAATTGAAAATAGAGGCCGCTCGGCGCTTGGCGGATGGCGCTGGCCTAGCCCTGGTACATGCCTCTCTGACCACGCCCGTAAACGGAGCTAGTGTGAGAGCCATGCCGCTGACACGGCCGAAAACAAGAAATCGGCAGAAATCGCGGACCGGTGGCTCAAGTTGAAGTTCATAACAGAATAAATATACAGTGCCTACCCGACAATGTGCGCCACAACGTTCCTAACGCTTTTTGGAGTTTCGTCGCACTTTCATTTCTTTGCTTGGTAATGTATTTTGTTGTAATCCAGACAATTTATTTCACCTCTCGCTTCGTTTTGAATGCTCCGCCGCTTGCAGTGTCCCAGTCTTCTGCATATTGTGATACAGCTTGTCAGGCAGTAGCGGATCACTTTGCCGTTCAATGTTGAATCGTTTGACTCATTTCAAAGATAATCAATCACAGACTTAAAATAAGTCCAAAAAACGTGAGGTTTAACCAATGTTTAGTCTTTTTTACCTCAAATACACTTCTGGTAGCGAGCTCTTTGCTTTGCGATTACTAGCGTGAAATAACAACTTTCATTTCACTACGCCACTCTTGCTAAAGCGAATACATCTGTATACAGTCGAGGTAATTTTTACATAGCTGTATATACCTTGAATCTTCAAAAAAATCATCAGATCCCTGTGTAAAGCACAATTGTAAAACATGAAAAGAGCCTGAATTTCTAAAAAGAATGAGCTCAAGAGGATGTACCAGCTCCTTAAAAAACATCCTCAATCAAGCATTAGACAAAAGTGATCCGCTACTGCCTGACAAACTGTATATATGTTGCCTGCATAAGCTTAGTTTGGGCGGAAAAGAGCTTGATATGCAACTTTAATGATAAGCTTACTATATAAACTTACAATTTTATTTTTTTGTAGGACACAAACAATTTATTTTTTCATGTTAACACTTCTTTTCACCAGAATGTTGAAAATTTTATCTGGTAAAAAATGTATAGTGTCAGTTCATATAGATTTATATACCGGGTAGATTAGGTATATACCATAAACTACATGGCACCAGCAGCATCAGATAATTTGCATTTTAAGCTAGATCTAGCAATGTACAGTTCAATATACAGCTGCAGTATTTAATTGTTATCATAGCAAATTGTAAGCGTAATGATTTTCTTCTACTTATGTACAATCGTGACCAAAAGGTGAAGATGGGTGGGAAAACAGTAGCTCCATCGATGTAATACAGTCTGTTTCGATATGGATCCAGTCACTGAAAAGAATAGTGCCAGTCTTCGTGAAAAACTGCTCACCTAAAATTGAACCTAGGCAGGCTGGCCTCTAGCATATACCCTGTGTGGACACCTATTTCAACATTGGGCAGAAGGAATAACGACTGTCTACTGACATAACTTAAAGCCAAAAGCTATTGAATAATAGCCTTAGATGATTTGTGTATATTTATGATGCATCCAGTATATTATAACCAAATTTCAGATAAAGTATGCTGTTATAGTATGAATTTTGCACTTGATAAACATGTGTAATAACGGATGCTTTTATATTGTGGCCACGCTGGAAGCTGTACAGCCACCCCTTTGAAGCGGAGAAATCATTTAAGCCTAGGTCCAGTGAGAAGAACAATATATAAGAGCTTTCCCATCAGAGGACTGCTGTGCTGAACCAGTCAAATATCAGTCAGTAAAGCTCATTATACAATATTTTCCGAAGCTTCAGAGTCTTTGATGCAGCTCTGGCTCCTCTTTCCCCTCTTATCCATGATAGCTTCAACATTCAGCCTAACAAAGCTGCTATGCTGATTATGTTTTTTTTTTGTTCTGTGCCATTAAATTGCATTGACCAGCTGCTTCAAAGTTAAAACATTTTGCTTGCGTCTTCCAGCCATTGTGTATGTGTACACAAAAGGTGTGAATAACAATGATACACTCTTAAACGTCTTAACACCAGTCAGATTAGCGCAATATGTTGTTTGTTCAGAGCCAATTGGGTCAACTGCCACACAGCTCCGCCATGTGGTGAGTTCACAAAGGGATTAAATTGTTTGCCGGTTGTATAACGGGCTTAAATGTCAGTCATAAGTTTTTAACATTTATAAAGGGGCTTTAACATGTAAAAGTGTTCCATGCACAGCAAAAAGACCCGGATAACAGAGGGAGTTGTATAATGGAGGGACTGTATAAAGCAGAGACCACCGTACCGGTAACATAATAAATATGACCAATTTTGTCATATGGATGGTTTTGCATGATCACTGTTATCTTTGTATATGATATAATACTTACCAGGTACCATTAATAATAGGCATTATAATAGTTGCCTTCCAAGACAGGGCCAGGGAATATTTCTGCTTTGTGGCACTGTGTCACAGCTACAACTTTCTGGTGCAAAGAATGTCGTAATATTGTCTACAACATGATCTTTCTTTGAGACAAGTTGATGACACTGTTCAAGTATATGCCATTTCCCACTTGTTCCTGGCATATAGTAATGAGACCAGTGATTGTGCACCTCACAACTGTTTTCCTTGTCACCGACATATGCGATTTGAACTAAACGTCCATTTCGATAATGATCTTACGGTTCACCTACGGAAACATTGTTACGACTTTTACTTCCTCTAGATGATTACAATGGTAAAAATGATATACAGACATCTTGGAATTTTACAAAATAGATGTCAAAGTTGCTGTCACACTTGAAGGCATCTGCTTGGTAAAGATGTAGGCACAAATTCATATGAACAAAATAAGGAAGTACAATTCTGTAAGTGCGCAATGACTGGCGCCTGCGCAATCACTGGTCGACCTTAGGTAGTAGTTCAATACAGAATTTTTAACATACCAGTATCGTTTATTTTTGGCTGTGTAGGTTCTGGATCTGGTCTCCTCGAGGGATCGGAACGGACGGCGGAGGCCGGAGTACCATGTCCACTTCCAAGGGTGGAATAGCAGCTGGGACCGAATTGTTCCAGAGAGCTTCATCCTGAAGAATGACACAGAAAACCGGAACCTCATGACAAGACTCACCGAAATTGCTAAGCATGTGTAGATATCTCTTTAGGGAATGTAACAGAACAGTGGTCTTTGAAATGTAAATTGTCTTCATCAGTAACGAAATATAGACGTGCATGATGTAGTGCCTGAACTCCTTCATAGTTGTACTGTGGTGTCCTTTATATCGTGTAATGGGATATTGTACAGATGTGTTCCTATTTGTGTAATTGCTGTACGACCACTGTTTTTCTATGGGTGGGTGGTGTAAAAGTCTTAGGTCGTAGATCTGATTTGTGGGATTCTATCTGAATGAGTAATACTGGTACTAATTGAATGCTTAGTGCCTTTTCACTGTTTTACGTGTATGAAATATATACTATACCTGTGTATGCATACTGGGATAATGCTAACCACTGGCTAGAATTTTATTTTGGTAAATATAAAATTTGGCAAATCCTGCTCAACAACTGCAGGACTGCTCATTTTTAAAAAATGATGCGCAATCACAGTCCAATCAAGCTCCAAATCAAAGTCTCTAAATTGTTGTGGCTGATCCAGCTTATGTTTGGCCCCTGTATTTTATGCTTCACTAGCCAAAATGGCCGAACTCTTTTTTTTAGTTAATAATTGTGAACAGGATGAGTCATATTGGAAATTTGGGGCTAGCATCATTCCAGACATACTGTCCGGTTGTAGCAACAACGACTGATAATTATCGATTCTCTTGTAGGTTCAGGTCAGGATATTGAAATGGATATTATAAATATAAATATGTTATTGCAGACGAAGGAACAAGAGTAGGCTCAGAAAGATTGACAACATCCTGAAAGAACACTTCAAGAAGAAGCCTAGCTTTGACAGCGATAGTAGTGAAGTGTCCGCAGACAGCACTGAAGAGGTCAGTCACTAATACAAAACACGTTATAAGAAGGCGAGGTTACTCGTTGTAACAAGGCGAGTTTACTCGTTGTAACAAGGCGAGGTTTCTCGTTGTAACAAGGCGAGGTTACTCGTTGTAACAAGGCGAGGTTACTCGTTGTAACAAGGCGAGGTTACTCGTTGTAACAAGGCGAGGTTACTCGTTGTAACAAGGCGAGTTTACTCGTTGTAACAAGGCGAGTTTACTCGTTGTAACAAGGCGAGGTTACTCGTTGTAACAAGGCGAGTTTACTCGTTGTAACAAGGCGAGGTTACTCGTAACAAGGCGAGGTTACTCGTTGTAACAAGGCGAGGTTACTCGTAACAAGGCGAGGTTACTCGTTGTAACAAGGCGAGGTTACTCGTTGTAACAAGGCGAGGTTACTCGTAACAAGGCGAGGTTACTCGTTGTAACAAGGCGAGGTTACTCGTTGTAACAAGGCGAGGTTACTCGTTGTAACAAGGCGAGTTTACTTGTCATAGGAAGGCGAGTTTAGTCGTCATAGGAAGGCGAGTTTTCTCGTTATAAGAAGGCGAGTTTACAGCAACTCGTGCCCACGTTTAACATTTTTAGTCTTTAAAATGGAAATGATATATTTAAGTCATTATTTGACAAATACAAGTATGTAATGTGCAATAAATAAACAGGCATGTTGTAACTGCTCATTTTTAGCCAGAATGGTGTGAGAAAGCGTGGCTTTCTTATGTAATACGTATCAAAAGTTGGTCATTGGTGCCGTATTTTGCTCTGGAACGCGAAGATAAAGTTGATAATGCAAACATCTATTTATGAGCTTTGTGCTTACAATATCACGCATTATGGCCAGTAGGTGTATAAACAATATTTTAAAACTTTAAATTTAGGTGGAAAATTGTTGTATGAAATGACCTGTTTTTTTTTCTTTTCCTTCCGTTTTCATTTATAACAAGTTTAATACATACATTTCATGTATGTATGTTGGACACTACAGGACACCATTGGAACCACCCTTAGCCCGTTGTACAAAAATATTGCATAGAAATCCGCCCATGGCTATTTATGTCGTTTCATTCTCCCTAGAACAATGATAATGATGATGATGATGACGACGACGACAATGACGACGACGATGATGATGATGATGACAGTGGCGATGATGATACTGACACTGAAACTCTGGTAAGTGCTGATGATACTACATGACAGGAGTTTAATGCGTGGAGACAAAGGCGATGTCCTACTCTCAAAAGTAAATCGGCCATTGGATATAAAGTCTTAATGGTAAAAACATGCGGATGTTTGCATGAAGAGAAACATAGTATGAATTTCAGTGTAGCGCCAATGTAACCGAAGTGTCGAATGAACTATTAGCTGGTTTTGTCCTAGCAGGACAGCGGTTTAGCACATAGAAGAAAAGAGTAATTAAAAGTGCAAAAGTCAAGTTTGAAAATATTGTGGGTGCACTTGGTGTGGGACATCTGACATTGTAGCACTGCCACGTGTCACTGACGTCTTGTACCACTGTCCCGTGTCGCTGACGACGCATTGTAGCACTGCCTCGTGTCACTGACGACGTCTTGTAGCACTGCCTCGTGTCACTGACGACGTCTTGTAGCACGGCCTCGTGGCACTGACGACGTCTTGTAGCACTGCTTCATGTCACTGACGACGTCTTGTAGCACTGCCTCGTGTCACTGACGACGTAATACATTGCAGAGTGACCGGCACCAATCTGACTCTCGCGCTGAATCCGACTCCGAAGATGACGTCAGTCCCAGTAATGGCGTCGAAGACTTGGTAAGAACAATCGGGTGGTTAAACATGACCGTAATTCTCTGTATCTGGGACCTATTTCAAGATAATTTCTTTTTTGTCGTTAGATGGTTAGAAGGGTGGAGACCAGTGTAATTTGTTTTGGTAACGTGTCACTTTCGGGAAGGATTTGGCAGAATCCCCTAAACCCCATTCATTGTTGACATGTCGCCTCTATGCTTGATGTTTGATGTATTTGATCGGGAGATAATCTACGATAATCTACATATAAGGTTGAAAAATGTATTTTTTCACAGGATGCTCCAGTCAAACCGGTTCACGTAGACTTACCACAATCGCTGAAGACTAAGTTGGAAGATGACTGTTACCTCATTAACAGGAAAAACAAGGTATTTCATTTATCCTAATAGAACATGCTCAAAAACATGTTCTCGCCTGAGAAGGGGTCAATGACTCCATGGCACCATGAGCTTCAGATCGCCTGAGAAGGGGTCAATGACTCCATGGCACCCTGAGCCTCAGATCGTCTGAGAAGTGGTCAATGACTCCATGGCACCATGAGCTTCAGATCTCCTGAGAAGGGGTCAATGACTCCATGGCACCCTGAGCCTCAGATCGCCTGAGAAGGGGTCAATGACTCCATGGCACTCTGAGCTTCAGATCGCCCGAGAAGGGGTCAATGACTCCATGGCACCCTGAGCCTCAGATCGCCTGAGAAGGGGTCAATGACTCCATGGCACCCTGAGCCTCGGATCGCCTGAGAAGGGGTCAATGACTCCATGGCAGCCTGAGCCTCAGATCGCCTGAGAAGGGGTCAATGACTCCATGGCACTCTGAGCTTCAGATCGCCCGAGAAGGGGTCAATGACTCCATGGCACCCTGAGCCTCAGATCGCCTGAGAAGGGGTCAATGACTCCATGGCACCCTGAGCCGCGGATCGCCTGAGAAGGGGTCAATGACTCCATGCCACCCTGAGCTTCAGATCGCCTGAGAAGGGGTCAATGACTCCATGGCACCCTGAGCCTCAGATCGCCTGAGAAGGGGTCAATGACTCCATGGCACCCTGAGCTTCAGATCGCCTGAGAAGGGGTCAATGACTCCATGGCACCCTGAGCCTCAGATCGCCTGAGAAGGGGTCAATGACTCCATGGCACCCTGAGCCTCAGATCGTCTGAGAAGGGGTCAATGACTCCATGGCACCCTGAGCTTCAGATCGCCTGAGAAGGGGTCAATGACTCCATGGCACCCTGAGCCTCAGATCGCCTGAGAAGGGGTCAATGACTCCATGACACCCTGAGCTTCAGATCGCCTGAGAAGGGGTCAATGACTCCATGGCACCCTGAGGCTCAGATCGCCTGAGAAGGGGTCAATGACTCCATGGCACCCTGAGCCTCGGATCGCCTGAGAAGGGGTCAATGACTCCATGGCACCCTGAGCCTCAGATCGCCTGAGAAGGGGTCAATGACTCCATGGCACTCTGAGCTTCAGATCGCCCGAGAAGGGGTCAATGACTCCATGGCACCCTGAGCCTCAGATCGCCTGAGAAGGGGTCAATGACTCCATGGCACCCTGAGCCTCGGATCGCCTGAGAAGGGGTCAATGACTCCATGGCAGCCTGAGCCTCAGATCGCCTGAGAAGGGGTCAATGACTCCATGGCACCCTGAGCCTCAGATCGCCTGAGAAGGGGTCAATGACTCCATGGCACCCTGAGCCTCAGATCGCCTGAGAAGGGGTCAATGACTCCATGGCACCCTGAGCCGCGGATCGCCTGAGAAGGGGTCAATGACTCCATGCCACCCTGAGCTTCAGATCGCCTGAGAAGGGGTCAATGACTCCATGGCACCCTGAGCCTCAGATCGCCTGAGAAGGGGTCAATGACTCCATGGCACCCTGAGCTTCAGATCGCCTGAGAAGGGGTCAATGACTCCATGCCACCCTGAGCCTCAGATCGCCTGAGAAGGGGTCAATGACTCCATGCCACCCTGAGCTTCAGATCGCCTGAGAAGGGGTCAATGACTCCATGGCACCCTGAGCCTCAGATCGCCTGAGAAGGGGTCAATGACTCCATGCCACCCTGAGCTTCAGATCGCCTGAGAAGGGGTCAATGACTCCATGCCACCCTGAGCTTCAGATCGCCTGAGAAGGGGTCAATGACTCCATGGCACCCTGAGCCTCAGATCGCCTGAGAAGGGGTCAATGACTCCATGGCACCCTGAGCCTCAGATCGCCTGAGAAGGGGTCAATGACTCCATGGCACCCTGAGCTTCAGATCGCCTGAGAAGGGGTCAATGACTCCATGGCACCCTGAGCCTCAGATCGCCTGAGAAGGGGTCAATGACTCCATGGCACCCTGAGCCTCAGATCGTCTGAGAAGGGGTCAATGACTCCATGGCACCCTGAGCTTCAGATCGCCTGAGAAGGGGTCAATGACTCCATGGCACCCTGAGCCTCAGATCGCCTGAGAAGGGGTCAATGACTCCATGGCACCCTGAGCTTCAGATCGCCTGAGAAGGGGTCAATGACTCCATGGCACCCTGAGCCTCAGATCGCCTGAGAAGGGGTCAATGACTCCATGACACCCTGAGCTTCAGATCGCCTGAGAAGGGGTCAATGACTCCATGGCACCCTGAGCTTCAGATCGCCTGAGAAGGGGTCAATGACTCCATGGCACCCTGAGGCTCAGATCGCCTGAGAAGGGGTCAATGACTCCATGGCACCCTGAGCTTCAGGTCTCCTGAGAAGGGGTCAATGACTCCATGGCACCCTGGGCTTCAGATCGCCTGAGAAGGGGTCAATGACTCCATGGCACCCTGAGCCTCAGATCGTCTGAGAAGGGGTCAATGACTCCATGGCACCCTGAGCTTCAGATCGCCTGAGAAGGGGTCAATGACTCCATGGCACCCTGAGCCTCAGATCGCCTGAGAAGGGGTCAATGACTCCATGGCACCCTGAGCCTCAGATCGCCTGAGAAGGGGTCAATGACTCCATGGCACCCTGAGCTTCCGATCACCTGACAGGGAGTCAATGCTTAAATAGTGTAAACATATCGTTGGGTTTGTTATCCGTAGCGGCTTGTTGCCCTAGTTTTTTAGGGCTCGAAATTAGCGCTAGCTGATTGGCAAATTGCTGTCAACTTTGCCATTTTGCTTGTAGGAAAATGGGGTACTAGATTTTGCTAGATATTTTCCGTAAGGCGTATTCGATTTTGTAGTGAAGTTGCACCTATATACCCACGTGGGTGCAAAGGCAAATAACTCCTTTAGTTGTTTTTGTGTCACGAGAAGCATCTCGGAGACGTGTATGGTGAACTTATCCCGTTTCAGTTGGTTCGACTACCGGCAGATCCCAACGTCATTACTCTTTTGGAAGGCTATGTGAAGAACTTCGCCATCAACATCCTCTGCGCGACTACAGAGAAACACAAGCCGTACACGCTACGGGAGACTCAGGTCCAGCTGCCAGAGAAAAGGTGATCCCCAAGTCACTTCGCTGTCTGTAACAGTCTAGGCGAATGGTTCCCTGCTATGTGCAGCAGAAGCATCTAAAACCCATGGTTTTTTTCAGTGGTATATACGTATCTTTTTTTCCTCATTACCAATTCTGTTATCGTTATATGATGCAAATCCTGTGACATGTACTGATGAATGCACGGCTCCTGGAGTAGGATCTCTCCGTTTGACGATTTCCATGGTTTTTCTGATGGTAGATCTAGTAGCTATCCCGTTCGTCTGTCACTTGGCGGAGAAAGCGACCATTTACACATCGATATTACATATATACATGTAATATAACATGTTGGTGAACTGTGAGGCATCAGCTGCAGATTACTAAATAATTATTATTGTAATTGTTGCTATTATTATTATATTGGTTCTCTTGTTATAATTATTATTCATATTACTATAATTATTAAAATTATTAATACATGTAGTATTATAATTATATTTATTATCATTATTATATATATTATAATTATTATATTTATTATCATTATTATAATTATTATATTTATTATATTTATTATAACTATTATATTTATTATAATTATTATTATTATTATGTGATCCGGTTATGTTTATTTTCCTGTGTGTCGGCATTGCAGCGTGGACTTGTGTAAGGAGGTGATGGATGGCCTGCGGGTCTTGTTCGACTTCGCCCTGCCCACCCTGCTGCTGTACAGTGGCGAGCACGACCAGTACGAGCGGCTGGCCGGGCCCGGGGCCCCCCGCGCCACCAACCACCAACAGTCAGTATTGTCCGCGTCTACACTCACCCACACGTAGCTATCTGTTGTCGTAGGTTAACACACCAAGGGCCTGGTGCTTCGCTCGTTGAACGGGAAAAAACTTGAGGCACCTGACAAAATTTCACCAGAGCTCAGACTTCCAAAGCAGAGTCCCTTGCATTTGCCATCTTTGTTGTAACACTGCCAACAAATCCGATTTCTTGTATAAATTATCTGTACGTATGACCATTGGTGGGGGGTGGGGGAGGGGGCGGGGCGCCCTGATCTAGAGCTAACGGTATCGACAGTAAACCAGCAGGTTACGGATTCAAACCCCATCTGTGTATAGAACCGATTCATCCTTCATCTTCATTGACCCAAGGGTTCCCTGGCCCGGTTCAACCCTTTTTCCCACATAGATGGCCTAAATCCCATTTCCATTCATGACCTTGATAACGATAGATTATTGTTAGATGCAATGCTTTCGGTTGCCAGGATTTGCCGTGTATATCGCCAATGTGCATCTTGCCAGAGACTCCAGTGACATACACGATGAACTCGACTGTTAAAGATGGAAGTTGTTATCGCTGTGCTTTCGCTCGCCTTTCATTCTGTCTGTGACCTCTTGTCCAGTGAGATGTATTCCGGATTTGTTATACCCCCGTCCGTTCTCTCCATGGCCTTTGTCGAGAGGACTACGCTCCGGTCTTATTTGTCCCCATTAAGGTGATATCGCCTCATAAGTTGGAAGTTCTTTTTACACACCTGTTCTAACTGCTCATCGTACTGAGAGGCCGCAGATGAGTACCTTTACAGTTTACATGCGTATTCGCACATCCAAATATCGGCCCAATCTACTCACGTAATGCCAATTATTCATATGGTAAATGTGTGTATGTTTGTTTTGGGTTCTGTCAGGCCTGGAGCCGAGATTCACAAAGTGCAGTCGGCCAGGATGCGGTCAGGCGGGGGCGGGGGCGGGGAGGACCCCGGCGCGGCGCCGCGGTCCCCGCCGGCCAAGGCGGCGCGCCTGTCGCCCCGGGTCGTCAAGCGGGAACCGGTGGACGACGGCTGGAGCGACGACGACGACGGGCCGCCGCGCAGGATCACGCGCAAGGCCTTCGCCGAGGAGGTGCGGCGCAGCAAGGAGGCGCGCGCAGCCCGGGCGGCTCTGGCATCCACCTCTGACGGGTCGGCGACGGCGGCGGCGGCGGCGGCTCAAGGGGCTAATGGAGGCGACGGTGGCGCCAAAGCCGGGCGACGGGCATACCACGACGCCGGGCCTAGGGGTCAACAACCCCAGGCTGAGACCCCTAGCGGCAGCGGGCGGCATCACATACGCGGCGTGGGATCCAGCGAGAGGAAAAGCCGGCGCCGGGACTCTCTGCGGTCGACGCGGGCGCGCTCCACCAGCGGGATGTCGTCGGACTCAGGTAAAGGCACTTCTGCCGCCGACCGCCAGGGGTCGCACCGCGGCGGCGGCGGTGGCGGGGGACCGCCGGCCAGCGGCAGTGCCAGTGCCAGTGCCAGTGGCGTCCCCATGCGGTTAGAGGACCGGGTCTCCCCGCCGCCCCGGATCCAGATTGCGCAGTGCGTGTCAAGCAGGAGCTCCTCCGAGGACACGCCCACGTCGTCCCTTCTGGAGCACGTCATTTTCCGGAAGCGGGAGGCGGCGGTCAATGACGTGTTCTCCTGGAGCATGGTGCCCGAGGCGGTGTACCAACAGGTGCCCCCGCCGCCCTCCCTGGTCTACGGCTCCCACCACCTCACCAGGCTCTTCGGTAAATATGCCGTATCCTTTAAACGGCCATGGCCTTGTCATTATGCGTAGTGGTGCGTAGGCTCCGTGGAGGAGGCCGGCCGCCGGACTGCCGTAGAACCGCCAGTGCGTGCTAGAGCGTTTCTATAAGAATAGTCAAACAGTGGGTTCCTGGGTCCTATACGTGCACACTGCACGAACACGCAACCGCGGCTCTTGGGTAAACACGCAACCGCGGCTCTTGGTTAAACACGCAACGGCGGTTCTACGGTCGTTTAGATCTGGCGGTTGAAAGGATATATGCAACTGCCTATATAGGGAGCCTCCTTGGCTCAGTTGGTCAGCAGGCTGAGCTGCTGATCAATAGGTGTTGGGTACGAACCATGTCACCCGCATCTGCGGTAAATTTCATCCAACCTCAGGTCATCACACCCGAAGGTTTCTTGGCCCAATTTAGCCTTTGTGTGCACGACAGCGGCCTAAAATACCAACATTTCATTTCCTACCTAAATAACATGTGCAACTAGAATCGTAATCTTACCACTTTGGCTGAGGTTAATTCATGTTGAATATGGCTTCAATATCCCATTGTTGTGTGGACAATTAATAATTTAATTTTCTACTAATGACTTATATATCAATTACCCTTTTGCAGTTAAATTATATAAAGAATACTTATTTAATTTTACACTAATGACTTATATATTAATTACCTTTTCGCAGTTAAATTATATGAAGAATACTTATTTAATCTTATGATATTGTCTTCTATATTAATTACCCTTTTGCAGTTAAATTATATAAAGAATACTTATTTAATTTTATACTAATGACTTATATATTAATTACCTTTTCGCAGTTAAATTATATGAAGAATACTTATTTAATTTTATGCTATTGTCTTATATATTATTACTTTTTTGCAGTTAAATTACCTGCACTGCTGGGTAAGATGAGAATACCAGATGTTCCGCTGAAGTCTCTCCTGAAGCACCTGGACCAGTTCATAGAGTAAGTACTCCGTGTAGATGGCCGGAGCCTCATGTCGCATTGATTGCTTAAGTATGGTGTTCAATATAAAGGTACGCTCACAACTGGCTAATGTATTCATTGTCATGTGATAAATTGTTCCACAAGGACATAAACATAATGAGTGTAAAGGCCTAAGACGTAGGTGACCGTGGTGCAAAGAATTTTAAAGGGAGAGGAGGGGGGCAAGGTATATCTGAGGGTCTGAAGGGGGGGGGGGGAGGGGGCACGTGCCCCCCCCCTCCCACTCCTGGACACGCCGATGGTATTAGTCATGTAGCCGATGATTTTATGTACTTTGTGATCTAGGTAGCAATTTAAACTAAAATTAAAATTTCGTTGACTTCAAGGGAGTTCAGAAATAGACACCGGAAATGCCATGGTATGTTGCCGTATTCTCCGGTTATAAATTACTCACACCTAACTTCTCGAATGGATGTACGATAGGATCTGCTTATAATGTTTAGTCGGTCTGGTGAATGAATCACGGCTAACTATTGTTATTACAGATATGTCAGTGACCGGGGTGAGGAGTTCTTCGCCGACTCGACTTATATGGATTCATGTGACCTGGAGCTGGCCAATGGGAAGCCACCGTCGGGAAAACACTAGATAAGGCCCTCTTCATGGCGTGGATACATACATGGACTCATGTGACCTGGAGCTGGCCAATGGGAAGCCGCCAACGGGAAGACACTAGATAACGCCCTCTCCATGGTCGTGGCGTGGCTTGGAGACTGAGAGAGTTCTGGGAGAGTTTATAGCAAAACGGGTAGTGAGAGGTTCGTTCATTCTTCTTGGGATGGGCTTAACGTGTAATCTTATCTCCCATGTGGAGGCTGCTGTAGGTTGTTAAATGCTCACGTTTTGCTCAATTTCAGCGACGACGGATAGCGTCTGAGAGTGAGTTAACGCTGAGCGGGAATGCAGGTGACCGCATGGTAATGAGCTATAATGGGTGTGTTATGACATTTGGTGCCTGGTGACAGTTTGGCTGCGTTATATGTTCCCCTAAATGTAAGCTTCCATTCGTATGTTTTCCAAGGAACGTACATGTGGCGTGTGAACGTACTGTATGTGGCATTTAATTAATTCTTACACCAGTTTCTACACCAGTTCCTCTGGTGTAGGAGTAGTCTGTGGGCGTTTTGAGTGATTTATGCTTGGCAAGTAGAAGATACGAGGAAATCCGTTGGCATTTAATTGCAATTCCTATATCCTTACTGTTATGATTAGGTATACATTGTGAATATAATCTTATTTTTTTCCGGATTTCGTTGTTCCCGCCACAGGTTTAGCCTGTCATGTGTGTCAGATGTAGGTGTTTTGACATGTTGTTTTGCCTACTTGTGTGATTGCTTATCTGTCAGATTAGCGCGTGGGGAAAATCGGTTAAACTGAGAAACGGACCTAAATGGTATGAGGTCCATCGCGGTATTGTAATACCACACGAAGGCCATGCGCCCACCAACTCTGAATACACTGGACGAAATCTAAAATACTTTAGTGAAGAGATGTACAGGGGCCTCTAGTGTAAGTAGTACAATGTAAAATACGCGAAGAAAGATATATTGATATATAAGTCATGAATGCTACACATACCATCAAACTTTATTTGTCCTTGTTACTGTACGAGATATTGGAAGTGGAGTAAAAACACTGGTGCTCTGTGCAGACCGAGGTATTTTGGTACATTGCCCAATTTCTGTTTTGTATAAGTGTTTTGTACAGACCCACGTGTTCTGTACGCGTGTTTCGTACAGACCCACGTGTTCTGTACATGTGTTCTGTACAGAGCCACGTGTTCTATATACGTGTTTTGTACAGGCCCCAATAGTAAATAGTTTAGTGTTATTGTTACGAAGCCGAGATTACTTAAGAGTATTGGCCAGAAAATGCATTTATTGAAGCCGAAGAATCGTTCTGCCCGAAATATGAATTCCATATTATTGTGAGTTGGGGCTTTAGTCTCGATGCCCCCCCCCCCCCCACCTCCTCGTCTTCCCCCAACTTCATTCATTAGTGGTAATAATTCGGTAGGGTAGGGACTTGTAAAGTGGGTACTTTCACTCTCGTGGGTTTCTAAGGAGTGTTCTAATTATTTTAATTTAGATTGTGAACCTTGCCCAGGGGTAGATTAAAAAAACAGCATTACATTTCTCAATATGAACCACATTTGTTGTCTGGTAAATCTAACCACTGACAAGTTCAGGCCATGTGGTCAGTAAATTATATTTATTTCATACTATGTTATAATTTGGCAATCATTATATTGGTGAAAACATACTGTATGAGCTTCCAATAGTGTGTCGTTAATTAAAATCAGCTCCAGCAACAGAACGTGAAGAAAAACCTTTCAGATAATTTTTAGTCGCATTTTAAGTACTGTTTTGATTCTGTCTTGTTTCGCCATGTTGACGGGTACATTCTCATGATGTTTACACGATGATAACGTTAGTTCGTTGCGTGCGGCTTGTACACTTTGGAGCCGGTTCGCGGCTGGTTGTAGTTTCAGCTAGGCCAGTATCAAGTATAGTTCCGTCTTTGTGGAATAAATATTATTATTGATAAGTGTAACATGTGTTGGTGGTTCCTTTGCGATCAGTGTACACGACAAATGTCTATGAAATAGTTGAAAAAGAAAGAAAACAATATTTCAATGTCATGAGGCATTTATTGGTGGTAATATATACCAATATGCCAATGTTTCGTGTGTTTTTTTTGTCCTGCCCTCTTGCAAACCATGTTTGACAGGATTAGGCACAAACAGGGACGCGCACGCGAGAGCGAGATCGCGAGGGCGAGATCAATCTCGCCTTCTCGCCCTCGCGTTATCGCCCATTTTTGTGCCAGCCGAGAATGCGAGATAGCTAGTGGCACAAATATGCCACCATGGTAACAAATTTATTGCGGAATTTCTCTGACGTCAAATGGCGCGTTGAATAGTGTAGGCCAACATTATTACCGCCCACCGCTTATCCTGAAAATCAGACGTTAATGTAGTGCGACAGTCGGAGGTATCGACCTTAATACCTCAGACTGTCTCACGACGTTAACGTCTCATTTCCAGGCTACCCACCACTAGGTACCGCCGCTCATCTTTTCTAATAAAATGAAGCTGTCTGTCCCACCTATGCCGCTGCATGCACTAGCACATTTGCTCCAGCAGCCGCCTTGAACATGTCGAATGTGTCAAAATTGTCGCTGGGTGCTTATCGCTTTTCCTTGGATGTGGACCGCCTTGGATGTATATGCAACCGAACCACTGCATGCACTGCATGGTTCGCCTTGGATGTATTAACATTGTCGCTCTTAGATGTGTCAACGCTATCGCATGTGTCAACACTATCGCTGGGTGCTTATCACCTTATCCCGCGCATAATATCGCTTTCGGGTGCTTAACCCGTATGATGACCATGTCGGCGGCAGGCTACCTGGCTTGGTGCCAACAGTAATAATATTTCTCCCAACGCCTTATCCCCCGAACCGTCATCAAAGAAAACAAATCCCGTACTGTCTCGCGTCCACAACTTCCTATCAGTAGCAAGAGAACGAACTATGCCCGGGGAACTCTGCCCCGGGAGCCTTGCCTATAATACGCTGCTCTTGACTACACGTCAATTCTACAGATCCAACCCAGATCCAACCAGATCCAACCACGCTGACTTTTTGTCAGCGTGCTTTAGCCGCAATTTGCGTATTCTGTACTGGATGCACAATAATTGCACAGTGTTTAAATATCCTTTACATTTATTTCCCGTTATTCAGTAGCTCCCGGTCTGAATTTATGTGAATATCTATCCAATGTCTACCTTCTGCCTGCTACTACTTGACATATTAAAAAAATACTGTCATACTGTTATTTCTTTCGCTTATTACTACGAGCGCTAGTACTCCTGCAAGTTAGCGAGGTATGGTCGCGGCACCAGGCGGGCCCCCGCCTCTCTCCCCCCCCCCCCCCCCCCCCCCCTTCGTGGCCGTTTGGACTGGGTGACTGGGATAGGCCCGGTCTGCAGAAGTAAACAGGTGAGATTCTGGAACCTTGCAGAAGCTGACAAGCCGGACGCTATCTGATAAGCAGACACCTGTGTCAACATTTCAGATATTAGCGTTGACAAAGCCATAAAACGTCCAATAATGATATGGACAGTGTTAAGGGCGGGGGCAGGAGGTATTTGCGTTCCTCGGGATTTGGCTTTTAATTTCATCGTGAACTGGGAATGAAGAAAATAATTCTTCGTGAACTGGGAATAGGGTATTAGCCGACCGCCGTGATCAAGGATTTTCATTAATCTGTGAATGCGAGATAGCGAGGACCACAAATATGCCACCATATTTTACCTTTGTCCTACCCTCTGTTGTTAAGCATGTTATGATAAGCTGGCTTGGGTTTATACCTCGGACCCTGGCGCCCATATCTCTGAAGATCGCCAAGTCCAACTCTTCACTATTGGACTATCACACAATGGCAGTTTTACCACGTAGTCCGTTAAACAGCCAGCCCTACAGAGCAGTAAACACGATGGGGCCCTCTCATTGTTCAATATATAATATATATCCATCCCACGTCATGCGAGGGCGCTTATATTTTCATTTGGCATGGTCAACTTACTTTGTCAGAGGCACAATCGTGTCATCAGATGTATTCCGTTCACAAAATGGACACTTTTGTCACGGAATTTCGTTTTATCCACAAAATTCGCATACTTAAATATGTGATTTTGTCTAGGAAATGCGTAATATACCCTACGAAGGGAATACGCTAACACCTTAGTTTCAGGGTCTCGAGCAAACCGCTCCCGGTCGGCAACCCGCTCTATCGTTTTCATCATAGATGTCCGCTCTATAGGGGTATCTTTTTCATCACAAATATCCGCTCTCTCAAGCCTCAAGGCACCGGCGGAACCCCCCCACCAGATTTGTACAATAGTGCCCCCCCGGAACATTTTCATCCACGGTCATTCTCACGATATGGCATTCTAGTCTTCTAGCTTTGTCAACAAAACCTTCTCTCTTTAGATTTTGTTGACAAAGCTATTCGTTTTCCAACGCGAAAATAACAAGTCATGATGTTAGCACGGGACCTTTGAGCTTCGACATACTGACTGATTAGATCACTATATGGGTCGTCGTAATAGTGTGTTCCCCCTGCATTTGGTCTACAGAATAGGCTTCTGTCATTAACATCGACATTAACCCTCAAATTCCGTCACTGAGGACCTCAAAAAGCGACATCGCCACATATTTATGAAAAACAACGACACTGAACTTTGGTTGCATTCGACACTGAGAATTTTGAGAAAAAAAAATCGATACCGGACACTGGTTACCCCTTCCAGACCCCTAACAAGCTTGAAACATGCACGTTCAGCATTTGAATAAGGGCTGTACAGGTCTTGCGGGTTCTATTTCCAGTTTAGGTCATTTGGGGACCAACATAAAAACACGTGCTCTTAGAACGAATGCGCATCACGCTGGTGCCTTGCTGCAGCTGCGTGGCGCGCACTCATTGTAGTCAACGTTTGAGTGTTGGAAACGGACTGGCAGCGCGGTTTGTGCGTGAAGAATCGAGTTGGTGTGAAACTATTTTTTGTTTGCTCTAGTCCAGGCAATCCTAAATATAAAATCATAACATAGTTAAAGATAAGACATTTATCTCTCTATAATGCATGTAGTCCGTTCGATGAGACTGTTGAAAGCGTTGTATTTTGAGGCAAATCATCGACGTTTACATTTCTACGACAAACGGAGCACTCGCCTGCTCAGTCCATATAAGGAGCATTGTTACGTAACCATAGATACCGCGCGCAGACATACGTTGCGTTATGATTTTTACGTCATAAGACATGGAAAACCCCGTTATTTCGCCTAACACTGACAGACAGTCACCCATGAAACAACCGAATTCTAGTTTATCAACTGTCTAATATGCTGATATATTACATAAACCTACTCTGATGGTTAGTATATTGCATAGACCTGCTCTGATGGTTAATATATTACATAAACCTACTCTGACGGTTATATTTCTGAAATACGCATTAAATTCGGCGGTGAGTTGTGCATCCAAGCACAGACAGCCTTAGCCGATTTTATACATGTGTGAAGCGAGTGAAGGCAAACAACTGGTGGATTTCACGAACGCAGTTCAGCCGACTACGGCAGTACGGGGCTTCGCCGGCTAAAGTTACCATGTAAAATGATGGGCGATTTTAGCCGTCTAAGCCCCGTAGACGGCTAAACTATGTACGTGAAATCGGCCACCGGAAGGTAGGCAGCACGTACAGGCCGTTGATGCTAGACGGAGGTCCTAAGTATCCATGTCTCGTGAGGTCTCGATCAGATCCCTTAGTGACTGATGGTTCATAGAAAGCGTGCTGCTCATACGGCCCAGCAGTGGCGACCAGGGTAATGACCAAGCGGGCAAGCAAGGTGCATGGCAAGGTACTTGGTATCGATAGTTTTCACGTAAAAACCCCTAGCAGGGGAAACCCGATCTATTTTCAGAAATGATGCCGTCACTATACGCTTAACTCCAGCCACATTTGTATGGGGCGCCAATTGTAACCCCTTCATTTATTTAAGTCATCGTGGCCCTAACGCACAATGCGGAATAGGCCAACCATTTCGTGGACAAAATGTTGACAAAAGAAAAACTCTCTCGATTCACGAGTCACTTACAGGACACAAAATGATCACGCGACCAGACGTTGCTTGTTTCAAGTTTTCGTAAGTTTTACCAGACGAAATGGCATCCCGTCTACGAGACAGCATTTCGTCAACGAAATAGCGAAGGGGGCTACACTTGGCGCCCCATACATGCATTTGCGCCGCCACGGGAAGCTATATAGTGTCTGCTATTTCGAAGCAGGGGGCGTCTGGGTAATGTCTCGCTTCCAGAAATCGATGTAGCTTTCCAGGTTTCACAACGAGGATAGATTTGGTGAGACAGCACCACAGCATGTAGGCCTACAAGGAGTGATCGAGTGAAGGTGTCATATATCGAATTTTCGCCATTGTATGGTCGGGATATGAACTATTTTGACAGGATAACATTGTGATCTTGAGGACACCATCATGGCTGAATGGCGTCAAACTCGGGAGATCGAGAATGAAGCCAATGAGGTACCGAGACGGGAAGGATATCATCGTAACCGGTCTCAGTCTAGACCAAGGTTGAGAGAAGGTAGCGTATCTCGGAATCTCACCCCTGGTCCTCCAAAATTCAAGCCGGTGCATGATCCGGCTGGCTCGTGGCGTGAACAGTCACGTGATAGACATAGCAGAGATGCCAGTGTGCCAGGACATGGTCAAGATGGCTCGTGGCGTGGACAGTCACGTGACAGACGTGGGAGAAATGCCAGTGTACCACGACATGATCAAGATGGCTCATGGCGCGGACAGTCACGTGACAGACAGAGCGGGGTATTGCAACCCAGGAATCTTGTTCACAGTCCGGGTGCCTCATCCGGACTTAAAGGTGATAACGACTCATCCGGACTTAAAGGTGATAACGACTCATCCGGACTTAAAGGTGATAACGACTCATCCGGACTTAAAGTTGATAACGACTCATCCGGACTTAAAGGTGATAACGACTCATCCGAACGTAACGGTGGTAACGGGCCGTCCGGACGTAACGGTGGTAACGGACCGTCCGGACGTAACGGTGGTAACGGACCGTCCGGACGTAACGGTGGTAATGGGCCGTCCGGACGTAACGGTGGTAACGGATCCTCCGGACGTAACAGTGGTAACGGGTCGCCCGGAGCGCACAAGAATAATGGGGGTTTTAAAGAAAAAAACCAAATTCGACACGGGAGGACGAGCGGGCGGATAAAAACGGTAATATTGCACAAAAAGATCGGTTTTATTGAGTGCCTTAACCCCCCAAAGGATTTTCCCCAAGGGGCGGACGTTTTCTTTCACTTCGACAAGACGAGCACAGCGCTGTTGACACCTGTGCCCAACGATATCGTGGAGTTCACGTTGAGCTCGCGAGACCGGCAAAAACCGGAGGCGTTTTCTCTGAAGATCATCGAGTGCAAACGTCGCCTACCAGCAGTATGGCAAAAGTACCTGAATGATATCCTGGAGCATCTGGATCGTGAGGACTTTGATCGGGAATCCATGGACTCGAACCCTAACTGCGATGACGCAGCGTCGGATACAACTTCCAGAGCGACGGAGGACGTCCTTCTGGCCCTTGTGTCCTGTGTAGCGGTCTGGGAGGGAGTGGGTCAATGTGAAGGGTTGGGCGACGAAACTATTCACATACTCTTGTCATTGCTCTCAATTTTACGACAGCGGAGTCACTTGTTCAAAGACAACTTTAAGGCACTCGTCAAGGTTCTGTTAAGAAGCAGACTATTTGACCCCCATCGGGGTGACTTCAAGATTTACGTTGAGCATCTTGCAGCTCTGCAGCGTGACAATGATGGCGGGTCCCTCTCGGGATTGATGCGGATTCGTGAGTTCTTCCTTATGTGTTACGAGGCGGCCCCTGAGCGGGCCAGAGCCAGCGCTATGCTCCTCAAGCCACTCGTCTCCCCCGAGGAAGGCTGTATGGAGCGCTTCCTCTACGACCTGCTGTGCTTGGCCGCCAAGGGGAGCGCCACGTCGACGGCCGACGCCCAGTGGGACGAGCTGCCTCTCGTGCCCTCGCGGGCAGAACTGCTGGAAGACCCTCTAGACGGTCACGACACCTTGCGGCCGGTGAAGAAGAAGGGCAAGTACGAATCGTTTGAGGATTATATGGACACTTACTTTAGGCTCCTGAGAGAGGATTGTTTCCACGCTCTCAAGAAAGGAATCCGGGACTATTTGTCGGGCACGCTGGACGTCCGCGACATGCGGGTGTGGACCAAAGTCTCTCTGGCTGGTATTCACATGGCTCCCTACAGAAGCGGTATGGCGGTGGCCCTGCGATTGGCAAGCGGTGACGATGGCAAGCAGAAGAATAAGAAGAAGAAACCTACCTCCTCGTCTAGCTTCATGTCGGGCAATCTGGTATGTATATCTCCCGACGGAAGCTTCCGCGACGTCATCTGGGCGATGGCCGTAAAATATGATCCTGAAGAGAACTTGGTCATCGTAGAGCCATGTGCAGAGGGTAACGAGATGAAGGACAGTGACATCATCGTAACCCTCCAGGGCGCGTCAGACAGGGCCGTGCTAGTTGAGTCCCCAACCTACTACCGTGCTTACCAGCCAGTCCTCCGGGTCTTGCAGGAGGCTAAGGAAGAAAACCTCCCATTTGCCGACGTGCTGTTACAGGCTCAACAACCCAGGGCTCCAGTCTATATATCATCGTCAACAACTGTGGATTTATCTTCAGTGTGCACTGATGGGCCGCCGAATGCCCTGGTTGAGGAGTATTGTAAGAGCCTCTACACGCAGGAAGGCAGTACTCTGGACGCCAGCCAGGAGATAGCCTTGCGCCTAGCTCTGCGAAAACAAGTGGCAGTGATTCAAGGACCACCTGGCACAGGAAAGACCTTCATCGGCTGCAAGCTGGTAGAGATGCTTCTGTCGATGTCGACTCGGCCGCCAGGACCAATCCTGGTGCTGACCTACAAAAACCATGCTCTGGATGAGTTCCTGAAGGCTGTGAGTACTCTAGCCGACGGCAATGTTGTCAGAGTCGGAGGCCGATCGAAAGATCCGACACTGGCTAAATACAACTTATCGGAGAAAAAAAAGAACTATGAAAAATTAGGAAAGAAAATGTTTCAAGAGCTCATGGGTCGTCGAGATGAAGTGACGCAAATGAAGATGAACGTCATCAAATCTTACCGGAATATGGATGGTGCCTATGTCTGGGACAGTGGACGTTTTGCACAATATTTGTCCGACGATCAGATCAATTCGCTCCTCAACAGTTGCAACTGGAGCAAAGTGAAAATTCAGCTCCGTGGCTCGACGAGTGAGCCAGACAAGGACGGTTTCACAAAAGTTAACGGCAAGCACTCAAGCATCACACAGGTGGAAGTCCGCCAAGTGCTGTCACAAGTTCAGGGTTCCTTGAGCGTTGCGCTGAAGGCAGCCAGCGGGGAGAGCTCGGATCTGGTGTCACTAGTATGCGCAGCCATTGAACAATGGCTACCACATCTGCAAGAATTTCAAAAGTTGGAGAAAAAATTCGAACCCGTTTTCGTGGCGAAGGAGCAATGTAAGGCGAGTGTCAGTACTAATGTGGCTCCAGGAAAGTCAACATCGGTGTCAGACAGCGAAGACGAGTCCGATGTGGACGAAGAGAGACAGGCCTATGCGGAAGCGCTCGTGATCGGTAGCAAGGAAATTATTAAGAAGAAGGAGAGAAACGGACGAGAACCTGTCTTCATTAGCCGTGCCCAGGAGGCCCTTGAGGGTGTACCATTGGGATACTATACGGCCCTGACCGACCTGAGTGGTCTGACCCCAGAGGAGAGAGTCTCAATGGTGCAGAGGGTCTTGTTGGAAGAGGTGCAAAATGCTGCTGAAATGTTCGATGAAAGTTTGTGGCTATACCAGCACACATGTCGACTAAAGGCGGAAATGGAACAAGTGCAAGAGGTCAGACTTTTGCAGGATCAGACCATCATCGCCATGACGATAACAGGGGCAAGCATCCATAGCGACCTGCTGCAGAAAGTTGCCCCGGCCATTGTCATTGTGGAGGAAGCCGCCGAGGTGCTGGAACCCCAACTGATTGCAGCTCTCAAGAGCAACACGCAGCATCTGATCCTGATTGGAGACCACAAACAACTGCGCCCTCAAGTGGAGAGCTATGCACTAACGAAAGACTTCCACCTGGACATCTCTCTCATGGAGCGGCTCATCAATAACGGCATCGAACACGCCCCGCTGGAGATGCAGAACCGGATGCGACCCGAGTTCGCCGAGCTGCTGAAGGACATCTACCCCAAGTTACAGAGTAACCACGCCAGGGTGGACGGCAACAAGAAGCCGGACTGCGTGGCCCACTCCATGTTCTTCTGGGACCACGACGACCTAGAATATAAGGAGAGAAGTCCGACAAACGAGGGCGAAGCAAAGCGAGCGGTCAAGCTAGCTCTCTTTCTTCTTCAGCAGGGATACCAGCCGCGACAGGTGTCGATCATTAGTGCCTACCTTGGCCAGGTTCGTATGATTCGTAACATGTTGAGGAAAGCACAACTGGACCATCGTTCCATCTTTGAACTGTACGATGACTCTCTACCGGTCCTCGATGACAAAGGATTACAAACTGCAGGCCCAAAACAGCAATCCAAGGAGAAAGAAGTTCTCGCCGAGAACAGGATCGAAGTGAGCACGATCGACATGTACCAAGGGGACGAGAATGAGGTGGTCATCGTGTCCCTCGTCAGGTCCAATCCGCACGGTCAACGTGGTTTCCTCAACGTGCTCAACCGAAGGTGCGTCGCACAATCCCGGGCCAAAGCCGCCATGTACTTCATCGGCAACGTGGGTACCTTGTGTGGGAACAAGGACTGGCAGAGTTTGCTAACTGGTATGCTACGCCAGGGAAATCTGGTTGGGCGGAAAATACCGCTGCAATGCCCCGATCACCAGTTATCCACGATTATGGCTGAAACGGCTAGCGATATTACCCTAGGAAGCTTCTGCAAGGAGAACTGTACATTGCCTATGCCGTGCAGGACACACCGATGTCCAAAGTCATGTCAACCTAGACACGATCACTCCAAGTGTGTTGAAACCGTATCCTTCCAGTTCAAAGCCTGTGGCCACTTTGGTGCAAGAAAATGCTATGAAAGCGAGTCACATCAGTTGTGCAACACGATGGTAAAGTATTCTCTCGCGTGTGGTCACGAGCTATCTAAGTCGTGTTATGACAAAGCTCGTCTGGAGTGTAAAGAAAAGGTGAACTTTGTGTTTTACACGTGCGGTCATAGTGGTAGAAAGCTGTGCGTAGAAGACGAAGCCAAACAGGTTTGCAGCAAGAAGGTCTCGTTGAAGCTGAAGAGCTGCGGTCACACTGTTGAGAAGCCCTGCTACAAAGAGGAGGCATCCATAACGTGCAAGGAGCGATGCATGCGACGACTGCCCTGCACCCACATGTGTTCCAAGGAGTGCGGGCAACAGTGTGTGCCAAAAGAGTGTGAGGAATGCGAGAAGATTCGACGGGTAGAAGAGGAAAAGAAGAGAAAAGAAGAGCAAAAACTACGCGAAGGGGCCAGAAAAGTCGCTGCGGCCGAGCTGGAGAAACTGAGGAAAAGCGTTGGCACTTCTGGCGTAGTTAAGACCGAGCTGAGGCCTGAAGGAGATACCGCCGCTAAGTACTACGATGTGTCAGATAGGGTGAAAAAATATGTTCAGGCAGGACACAATTGGTTTCCGGTGGTGACCAAGATAGAGGAAGTGACGAACATTGGTCTGGAGAAGAAGTGGTTACAAGGGAAAAGCTTGGCGCATGATCCCCGATACAGTGAGCTCAAGTTTCACGGGACCACCGCCGCTGCCGTGGAGTCCATTGTGAACTATGGGTTCCGAATGCCCAAGCCTGGAACCCACATGTTCGGACCTGGCATTTATTTCGCCAGTGATTCGTCAAAGAGTGCCCAAGGCATGTACACAAAGGGTTCCAACATGCTTCTGTTGTGTGAAGTTCTGCTCGGCAAGGTCCTCACCGTGGACAAGGCTGCAACAGGCATGAATAACAAGAGTTTGAATCAGAAAGGATACGACTCGTTGTACGCCAAACGAAATACACGTGAGACGGGAGGCGTCCTGTACGATGAATTCGTGGTGTACAACGTCGATCAAGCCATTCCGAGGTATATAGTGCATTACGCGACCACGAGTTGCAACTCTGGGCAGCCTGCTGCCGATGGTCAGATACAACTGTTAATGGCGAGAGTTGGGACGTCTGGAGCTTTGTACCACAAGAATATTGTCCCGCAACGTCACGTGACACAGGATGACCTCATGGACTTCCACTTCCGGGTGGCAGAGTCTCAGTTTCTGCGGCTGATGCAGAGAACTGGAAAGACTTGTAAAGTCAACTCTGTTGACTTTTACCGAAATCTTCAACTGATGCAGAAGTTTTCGGCGAAGGAAGAAGAATTGAAGAAACGCAGAACCCCCAATGAGTCTCAACCGGTCTTTGCATTCCATGGCACAGATGCCGATGTGAAAAACATCGTACGAGAGAACTTCAGAATGGACAAAATAAAGCGGGCAGCTTACGGAAAAGGTATATACTTCTCCGAGTTTCCGGATGTTTGCATGGGGTACGGAGGTCAGTTGCTGCTCTGTAAGGTCCTGCCCGGGAAGAGTTACGACTGTACCGGAAGCATGTCGGGGGCGACCTGTGAGCCTGGGTTCGACTCCCACCGTGTGCAAAAGGACAAAGATGGGAGAGGGGCAATGTTGGTCATTTTCAATCCAGACCAAATCCTGCCTCTCTATGTTATTAACTATAAGTAGGTGTCTTTGGCGATGATTGCGCAAAAGCTTCGGGCTAATCTATGATTCCCGCTAATCTAAATGTCTATTGTACATATGCCGGGCCAACAGTTATCTGTGTACAGGGTGTACCACATGGCCGATCCGATCATATGAGGCACCTTATAGCTAAGCTGCATATATGGCGTGCCGTATAGCTTCACTGTACGTATGTAGCTTACACAGCTGTATTGTGCATATGCAGTCCACAAGGGTTATACAATAACCTATTGAATCCTGTACAATGTTTCTTGGTCGACCTAAATCTTATCTTTGTACATGCCGCGACGTAAAATTTATCTTTGTATATGCCGCGACCTAAAGCTGATCTTTGTATATGGCGCGACCTAAAGCTGATCTTTGTATATGCCGCGACCTAAAGGTGATCTTTGTATATGCCGCGACCTAAAGCTGATCTTTGTGTATGCCGCGACCTAAAGTTGATATTTGTATATGCCGCGACCTAAAGGTGATCTTTGTATATGCCGCGACCTAACGTTTGTTTTTGTATATGCCGCGACCTAAAACTGTTTTTTTACATGCCGCGACCTAAAGCTGATCTTTGTATATGCCGCGACCTAAAAGTGATCTGTGTATTTGCCGCGACCTAAAGCTGATCTTTGTATATGGCGCAACCTAAAGCTGATCTTTGTATAGTCCCGCGACCCAAAGCTGATCTTTGTATATGCCGCGATCTAAAGCAGATTTGTGTATATGGCGCAACCTAAAGCGGATCTTTGTATAGTCCCGCGATCTAAAGCTCATTTTTGTACATGCCGCAACCTAAAGCCGATCTGTGCGCATGCTGCGAACTAAAGCTGATTTCTGTACATGGGGCAGCCTAAAGCTGATCATTGCATATGGCGCGACGCGACCTATAGCTGATCTTTGTGTATGCCGCGACCTAAAGTTGATCTTGGTATATGCGGCGACCTAAATGTGATCTTTGTATATGCCGCGACCTAAAGCTGATGTTTGTATATGCCGCGACCTAAAGCTGAACTTTGTATATGGCGCGACCTAAAGCTGATCTATCTATATGCCGCAACAAAAAGCTGATCTTTGTGTAGTCCCTTGACCTAAAGTTGATTTGTGCGCATGCCGCGACTTAAACCTAATCCTCTCTTTGTATAGGCCGCGACTTAAAGCTGACCTTTGTGTATGCCCGCGAGATAAAGCCGATCTTGGTATATGCCGCGACCTAAAGCTGATCTTGTATATGCCGCGACCTAAAGCTGATCTTTGTATATGCCGCGACCTAAAGCTGATCTTTGTGTATGCCCGCGAGATAAAGCCGATCTTGGTATATGCCGCGAGATAAAGCTGATCTTTGAACTTGTCACGACTTAAAGCTGATCTTTGTATATGCCGCGACCTAAAGCTAATCTTTGTATACGCCGCGACCTACAGCTAATCTTTGTATATGCTGCGATCTAAAGCTGATCTTGGTATATGCGGCGACCTAAATGTGATCTTTGTATATGCCGCGACCTAAAACTGATTCTTTGTATGTGCCGCGACCTAAAGCTGATCTTGGTATATACGGCGACCTAAATGTGATCTTTGTATATGCCGCGACCTAAAACTGATTCTTTGTATATGCCGCGACCTAAAGGTGATCTTTGTATATGTCGCGACCTAAAGCTGATCTGTTGTAATTGCGGGACCATAAGCTGATATGTGCGTATGCCGCGACATAAAGCTGATCTTTGAACATGGCACGACCTTGGCGCAAGTGCCCCCAGGCAAGCCCGCTTCTCTAGGGGCACAACGGTAACAATGTTAAAATCCTTCGACGTTAGTAGGGAATCGACTGTAGCTTTTATTATAATGTGTCCTCGAACAATCATAGTGTTTACGTATTCTATATACCTTGTTCTATCATCTGACATCAATAAAGTGTGTCGACACTAGGTTGTTTCGATTATATTTTTGCGAAGAAATGTTGGAGCACACAACTGTTCCCGACCAGCCATCCGCCATATTTGTTTTGGGCGGATGCCGGTACCTGTGAATGCGACTTGGTTCCTCCTCTCCGTTAGCATGTGACTCTCCGCTAGAGGGCCTTGTCAGTCGCTCACTTTGAACTTAAGGACAACAGCAGCGCCCTCTTTCACAGATCATTGACTGTTACGGAGTTTGGGACCCAGGCTACATATGGTTCAAATGGTGGCGGGATTCGCCAGGTGGCGCTGCATACACATGGCGGTTGGTAGGGAAAAGTCGCAAGCTCCAACATTTGTTCGCGAAAATATGACTGGAACAATCTAGTGTTGACACACTTTCTTGATGTCAGAAGATAGAACAAGGTATATAGAATACGTAAGCACTATTATTGTACGCGCTCGCATTATAATAAAAGCTACAGTCGATTCCCTACTAACGTCGAAGGATTTTAACATGGTTACCGTTGTGCCCCTAGAGAAGCGGGCTTGCCTGGGGGCACTTGCGCCAAGGCACGACCCAAAGCTGATCGTTGTATATTTTGAAGCTGGTCGTTGTGTATGGAGCGAAGTGAAGCTGATCTTTGTGTATAAAGCGACCTGCAGTTGATCGTTGTGTATGGAGCGACCTCAAGCGGATCTTAGTGTGTAGGGCGCTGTATATTTCACAACCTAATGGTGATTGTGCCTAGCGGGACTTGAAACTGATCAGTATATTGGGCCCGGCTAAAGCTCATATGGGACGACATATATAGCTGATCTGTGTATATATGCTGGCCCCTGAAGCTGATCTCTCGGCATGACACGAGCTATATGGGAACTTCGTGTATGGGGCGACCTATAGCTAATCGTTTTGTATCAGGTTACCTAAAGTTAACTTTGTATATGCTGTGGCCTAAAGCTGCTATTTGTATATGGGACGACGTATAACTGATCTGTGTATATGCAGCCACCCTCGGCATGACGTGAGCTATAGGGGAACTGTATGGGGCAACCTATAGCTAATATTTGTATTTGACGCGACCTAAAGCTTATCATTGTATATGGGACACCATAATGCTGACTATGACATTTTAACTAAGGCGGATGTTTGGGTGAGGAGCGTAATGGTAAATTAAGGCGGATGTTAGGCTGAGGAGCGTAAAGGTAAATTAAGGCGGATGTTAGGCTGAGGAGCGTAAAGGTAAATTAAGGCGGATGTTAGGCTGAGAAGCGTAAAGTTAAATTAAGGCGGATGTTAGGCTGAGGAGCGTTAAGTTAAATTAAGACGGATGTTAGGCTGAGGAGCATAAAGGTAAATTAAGGCGGATGTTAGGCTGAGGAGCGTAAAGTTAAATTAAGGCGGATGCTTGGCGGAGGAGCGTGAAGTTTTGAAGCATCGCTCTTATAAATATCTATCGTTTTCAATTAGCTTGATTTAACTTATTGACGTCGTGGATTGGCTATATATTGCGATAATTTCACCGTTATGGACACATAGCTGACGTATCCGTCGCCTTAATCGACTACAACTTTGGGATCTTTGTTCTTTACATCGGTCTTCATTATACCTTCACTTTCTGGTACAAGTCATACGCAATCGTTATGTACAATTATAGTCTGGTATATGTTGTGATTGCCTTTATATCGGAGTTCCGGAAAAGAATCTTCGGTGAAACTCCGAGCGTTTTATACTGCCGGAAACAGGCTGCGGTGTGCCGCCATCCTTATAAAAGTAAGTTGCAGCTTGACATTAAATACGGTTCCTTGGTTGCGTGGTATTCACAACAGCATCGCGCGAAGACACGTGGCGGGTATAAGATTGATCGTGTATACGTGGAGCCGTGTACGCCAATTGGAACCCACTCGACCGGGCGGTAAATGTGTAACTGATGCTGCCTTATAAATATTGCTACATGCGATGATTTTTTTCAGAATAAGGTAACATTGACATCCTATCACCAGATGTGGTTTGCCAATATTAATATCTCAGTTTATTTGCACACTGAATTATACATGGCACCAACATTGGTAGAAGTTTAATATCTTGTGTTATGACCCTGGACTTGCATTGATGACCCGTTATTAGTGTTTGATTTATTATTTGGATGAATAAACGTTGATTTGGTTGTATGTGATAAATAAAGAACCGAAACGCGAAGGTGAGTTATATCTGTTTTATAAGCAACACATTCCGCCAATGATTAAAAAAAAGTTTCCATTTCGGCTCTAAAAATGGAGGTTTCGCTGCGGGCCTATACGATAACGTTACAAGGCACACTCACTATTATTGGACGAGAAGCCTGTACCGCTACAACCCGCTACCGTGACAATGAACTGGCGGGCGGCTGTTTTGGCGGGCGGCCAAAGAGCCGCCCACCAGCTGATACAGTTGGGCCGGTCAAGTCACCAATTTTTTCGACGAGAATGTCCCATTGAGATTCTCTGATAACTGCGGTCCTTGAGCTATCTCTTCAATATCGCCATGGGCTAGGCTTTCTGTGACTTTCAGCCCCAGGTAGTCTCCCTTTCTACTCTGCCGACTGTGGCTGCAGCTTTTGTTATATCCGCTCTTCAGAAGGGTGTCATATTCCCACCCTGTTCCGACTTAGACTATCTATAGTAGTTATTTATTTTTTCGTCTCTAGAAATGTTTCCCATGCATTGTTATTATCGTCATATTGACTACATACGTTTATGCCTCGGTGCAGTCTTGCCATGATGACGTCATAACTACCCCACAATCAGTGGCGTCTCTTTTTTCAGGAGCAAATTTCGACGTCACAATTGACCCCCGACCCTCCTCTCGCGGCTGTTATAGTCTGCGTTCACTTGTCACTGTGAGGCTGGCTAGGCCACTGACAATGTATGTCATTATATTTATATATTTGCGTGTGGCTAAATTCCATCGTAAGTCAACATTGACTCCAAAGTGATGGCTTCACTACGACATATCGATGGTAGGCAGGGCTGCACACCGTCACAGATCGCACGGCTGTCGGTCCCCAGCATGCGAATGACGTAGACCGATCCAGGCTGTCATTGATTCAATGACGTCACTGTTGCTTTTATCCAATCATGTGGTGAAAAAAGGTCTTCCACGTGCGTTATATCAGACAAACAAGTCAGACAAACAAAGCAGCATGTCATTTGTTGTTATTTTCAGAGATGAGTACTGCTCACTTGTACCTACCATAGGCTATGATTGTCAATTTCAGACCCACGATTAAGGAAAAAGGGCTGAAGTGTGCGTGGGGCTTTTATAGTGTCGGAGTGTGGATCGAATCGATTTTAATGGAGCGGGGGGGTTAGGTACTAATTGAAGAACGAGCTGGAGTGCATTCGCCAAAATCGCACTGCGAGACTAATAAGTGAGCGAGCATTATGGAAAGAACTGCTCGTCATTGTGAAGCCCCAAGGGGGAGGGCAGGAGTAGGAAGACTTGGAGGAAGCAGACATTTTGGACGTTCTGTTTTCTAAATCACCACACACCGGTCAAACCATTACGTCTAACTTTCCAGAAAACATCGCCCCGTGAAACGCGATATGAGGGATCTAACACTTCTGCTTTAAAATAAATCATCCATATATGTCGTGTCTTTTGTAATATTTATCCTGCACCATTAAACATATATGTGACACCTGCTGTATCAATGACATGACATAACAATCGATAAGTGTCGAATTCCATATATTTTTAGCTTTCTGATCTAACCGAAGCCCCCTTGGAGCTTAACATTGACTTATGCATTCCATTGTTTGTCTTGAAAATTGGCAAGTTCTGACCATCTGCCAGCTCGCCTGGACTGTTACGTAATGTCCCTATAGTATATATAGCACTCTCTATTGCCTATATGTTGATTTCAGCAAAGCTTTCGACCAGGTCCCACATAGTCATCTATGGCACAGATTAATATCAGAAGGCCTGCATGGAAGAACCCTTAGGGTGCTTATGTCTTTATATGGCAAACTTAGATCGTGTGTTCAGTGCCGCAATCGCCTGACTGATTTTTTTACCTGTACGCTAGGTACTCGACAGGGCTGTCTCCTCAGCCCGCTCCTCTTTATCCTGTATGTGAATGAGTATTTTGACATGCTGATCCGCAATAACTGTAATGGTGTATTTGTAGACAAAACGTTCCCGAACTTGGTTGCATTGATGTATGCTGACGATCTCTCTAACCTTGCGGACACCGTCGGTAGGCTGCAAGCAACTATACATACCTTAGATACTGTGAAAAATGGGGCATGGCGGTAAATATGAGCGAAACCAAAGTAATGGTGTTTAGGAATGGAGGCCCACTGCGAAATAATGAAAGGTGGACTTTATCTGGACAACCTATACAAAGTGTCTCGTTTTATAATTACCTGGGAATAATAATGACGCCGAAAATGGTTTGGACTGCCACACAGAAGAGTAGAGCAGATCAAGCAGTGAAGGTGATGGCATTGATTAAAAGCTTAGATTATCAATGTGGTGGCTTGGAGCCGAGTTTAATGTTAAACCTCTTTGATACCATGGCCCTACCTATTATTACGTACGGAGCGGAAATCTGGGGACTAGAATGTATCGGCTATATAGAAAATGTACATGTTAATTTTTGTAAATATATACTGGGAGTTAGCAGGTCCACGTCAAATGCTGCAGTTATTGGTGAGTTAGGGCGATTGCCGGTACGCTTTCACTGTGAAATTAAAGTCATCAAATATTGGGTCAAATTACTGCACATGCCACAAGATAGACTGACCAAGGCCACCTATACAATGTTATGTAGCCATGATAGTGTAGGCAGAACAGAAAAGAACTGGGCATCGCAAGTGAAGAATTGGCTTTTTAAATACGGATTTGGTTTTGTCTGGTTAAGTCAAGAGGTTGGGGACCATCTGTACTTCATGAGGGAAGTTAAGCAGAGATTAACAGATGTTTTATCGCAGAATTGGTATGTAAATGCGTGTGAAAATATGAAACTAGCTGGTGAATATTGTCTGTATAAAACCCTTTTAAACCCAGAGAGATATCTATCAGTGGTAACGAGTGCAAGGTTAAGAAAGGTGTATAGCTGGTTCAGATGTAGTAGTGGTAAACTTATGATTGAGAGAGGCAGACAACTTAATATACCCAGAGAAGAAAGATTGTGTCCATATTGTCAGAGATTTTGTATCGACGAAATTGAAACCCAATTCCACTTCATGTTTAAGACTCAGCTTTATACAGATATTAGGGAGAAATATATCAATAAGAGCTACCCATCGAAAGAAAATTTTATCCGACTTATGTGCGCAACCGACGAGAAAACTCTATACGGAATCTGTAAGTTTATTATTGCCGCATTTAGCAGAAGGGAACAACAGGGGTATTAATGTGGATGAGTTGATTATTGACTTGGATTGTTGTGTTTGTGTTTTTTTTGTGTTGAATGCTTTTGTAATTTGTACCAGGGCTGGAGGCCAGCCAAAGTACTGAATAAACATACATACATATAGCACTCTCTGCCTTCGACTCACTCCGCCAGGGCTCCATTATATCCCTCTCTGCCTTCTACTCACTCCGACAGGGCTCCATTATATCCCTCTCTGCCGTCTACTCACTCCGCCAGGGCTCCATTATATCCCTCTCTGCCTTCTACTCACTCTGACAGGGCTCCATTATATCCCTCTCTGCCTTCGACTCATTCCGACAGGGCTGCATTATATCCCTCTCTGCCTTCTACTCACTCCGCCAGGACTCCATTATATCCCTCTCTGCCTTCTACTCACTCCGCCAGGGCTCCATTATATCCCTCTCTGCCTTCTACTCACTCCGCCAGGGCTCCATTATATCCTTCTCTACCTGCTACTCACTCCGCCAGGGCTCCATTATATCCTTCTCTGCCGTCTACTCACTCCGCCAGGGCTTCATTATATCCCTCTCTGCCTTCTACTCTGACAGGGCTCCATTATATCTCTCTCTGCCTTCTACTCACTCCGCCAGGGCTTCATTATATCCCTCTCTGCCTTCGACTCACTCCGCCAGGGCTGCATTATATCCCTCTCTGCCTTCTACTCACTCCGCCAGGGCTGCATTATATCCCTCTCTGCCTTCTACTCACTCCGCCAGGGCTCCAATATATCCCTCTCTGCCTTCTACTCACTCCGCCAGCGCCGCATTATATCCCTCTCTGCCTACGACTCGCACCGCCAGGGCTGCATTACATCCCTCTATGCCTTGCACTCACTCCGACAGGGCTCCATTATATCCCTCTCTGCCTTCGACTCACTCCGCCAGGACTCCATTATATCCCTCTCTGCCTTCTACTCACTCCGCCAGGGCTGCATTATATCCCTCTCTGCCTTCTACTCACTCTGACAGGGCTCCATTATATCCCTCTCTGCCTTCGACTCATTCCGACAGGGCTGCATTATATCCCTCTCTGCCTTCTACTCACTCCGCCAGGGCTCCATTATATCCCTTTCTGCCTTCTACTCACTCCGCCAGGGCTCCATTATATCCTTCTCTACCTGCTACTCACTCCGCCAGGGCTCCATTATATCCTTCTCTGCCGTCTACTCACTCCGCCAGGGCTTCATTATATCCCTCTCTGCCTTCTACTCTGACAGGGCTCCATTATATCTCTCTCTGCCTTCTACTCACTCCGCCAGGGCTTCATTATATCCCTCTCTGCCTTCGACTCACTCCGCCAGGGCTGCATTATATCCCTCTCTGCCTTCTACTCACTCCGCCAGGGCTGCATTATATCCCTCTCTGCCTTCTACTCACTCCGCCAGGGCTCCAATATATCCCTCTCTGCCTTCTACTCACTCCGCCAGCGCCGCATTATATCCCTCTCTGCCTACGACTCGCACCGCCAAGGCTGCATTACATCCCTCTATGCCTTGCACTCACTCCGACAGGGCTCCATTATATCCCTCTCTGCCTTCGACTCACTCCGCCAGGACTCCATTATATCCCTCTCTGCCTTCTACTCACTCCGCCAGGGCTCCATTATATCCCTTTCTGCCTTCTACTCACTCCGCCAGGGCTCCATTATATTCCTCTCTGCCTTCTACTCACTCCGCCAGGGCTCCATTATATCCCTCTCTGCCTTCTACTCAGTCCGCCAGCGCCGCATTATATCCCTCTCTGCCTACGACTCGCACCGCCAGGGCTGCATTACATCCCTCTATGCCTTGTACTCACTCCGATAGGGCTCCATTATATCCCACTCTGCCTACGACTCACTCCGCCAGGGCTCCATTATATCCCTCTCTGCCTTCGACTCACTCCGCCAGGGCTGCATTATATCCCTCCCTGCCTTCGACTCACTCCGCCAGGGCTGCATTATATCCCTCTCTGCCTTCTACTCACTCCGCCAGGGCTCCATTATATCCCTCTCTGCCTTCGACTCACTCCGCCAGGGCTGCATTATATCCCTCTCTGCCTTCTACTCACTCCGCCAGGGCTGCATTATATCCCTCTCTGCCTTCTACTCACTCCGCCAGGGCTGCATTATATCCCTCTATGCCTTCTACTCACTCCGACAGGGCTCCATTATATCCCTTTCTGCCTTCGACTCACTCCGCCAGGGCTCCATTATATCCCTCTCTGCCTTCGACTCACTCCGCCAGGGCTGCATTATATCCCTCTCGGCCTTCGACTCACTCCGCCAGGGCTGCATTATATCCCTCTCTGCCTTCGACTCACTCCGCCAAGGCTGCATTATATCCCTCTCTGCCTTCGACTCACTCCGACAGGGCTGCATTATATCCCTCTCTGCCTTCTACTCACTCCGCCAGGACTCCATTATATCCCTCTCTGCCTTCTACTCACTCCGCCAGGGCTCCATTATATCCCGCTCTGCCTTCTACTCACTTCGCCAGGGCTCCATTATATCCTTCTCTACCTTCTACTCACTCCGCCAGGGCTCCATTATATCCTTCTCTGCCGTCTACTCACTCCGCCAGGGCTCCATTATATCCCTCTCTGCCTTCGACTCACTCCGCCAGGGCTGCATTATATCCCTCTCTGCCTTCTACTCACTCCGCCAGGGCTGCATTATATCCCTCTCTGCCTTCGACTCACTCCGCCAGGACTCCAGTATATCCCTCTCTGCCTTCTACTCACTCCACCAGGGCTCCATTATATCCCTTTCTGCCTTCTACTCACTCCGCCAGGGCTCCATTATATCCCTCTCTGCCTTCTACTCACTCCGCCAGGGCTCCAATATATCCCTCTCTGCCTTCGACTCACTCCACCAGGGCTCCATTATATCCCTCTCTGCCTTCTACTCACTCCGCCAGGGCTCCATTATATCCCTCTCTGCCTTCTGCTCACTCCGCCAGGGCTCCATTATATCCCTCTCTGCCTTCTACTCACTCCGCCAGGGCTCCATTATATCCCTCTCTGCCTTCTACTCACTCCGCCAGGGCTGCATTATATCACTCTCTGCCTTCGACTCACTCCGACAGGGCTGCATTATATCCCTCTCTGCCTTCTACTCACTCCGCCAGGGCTCCATTATATCCCTCTCTGCCTTCGACTCACTCCGCCAGGGCTGCATTATATCCCTCTATGCCTTCGACTCACTCTGGCCGGGCTTCATTATATCCCTCTCTGCCTTCGACTCACTCCGCCAGGGCTGCATTATATCCCTCCCTGCCTTCTACTCACTCCGCCAGGGCTGCATTATATCCCTCTCTGCCTTCGACTCACTCCGCCAGGGCTCCATTATATCCCTCTCTGCCTTCTACTCACTCCGCCAGGGCTGCATTATATCCCTCTCTGCCTTCGACTCACTCCGCCAGGGCTCCATTATATCCCTCTCTGCCTTCTACTCACTCCGCCAGGGCTGCATTATATCCCTCTCTGCCTTCGACTCACTCCGCCAGGGCTCCATTATATCCCTCTCTGCCTTCGACTCACTCCGCCAGGGCTGCATTATATCCCTCTATGCCTTCGACTCACTCTGGCCGGGCTTCATTATATCCCTCTCTGCCTTCGACTCACTCCGCCAGGGCTGCATTATATCCCTCTCTGCCTTCGACTCCTCCGCCAGGGCTCCATTATATCCCTCTCTGCCTTCTACTCACTCCGCCAGGGCTGCATTATATCCCTCTCTGCCTTCGACTCACTCCGCCAGGGCTCCATTATATCCCTCTCTGCCTTCGACTCACTCCGCCAGGGCTGCATTATATCCCTCTATGCCTTCGACTCACTCTGGCCGGGCTTCATTATATCCCTCTCTGCCTTCGACTCACTCCGCCAGGGCTGCATTATATCCCTCTCTGCCTTCGACTCACTCCGCCAGGGCTCCATTATATCCCTCTCTGCCTTCGACTCACTCCGCCAGGGCTGCATTATATCCCTCTCGGCCTTCGACTCACTCCGCCAGGGCTGCATTATATCCCTCTCTGCCTTCGACTCACTCCGCCAAGGCTGCATTATATCCCTCTCTGCCTTCGACTCACTCCGACAGGGCTGCATTATATCCCTCTCTGCCTTCTACTCACTCCGCCAGGACTCCATTATATCCCTCTCTGCCTTCTACTCACTCCGCCAGGGCTCCATTATATCCCGCTCTGCCTTCTACTCACTTCGCCAGGGCTCCATTATATCCTTCTCTACCTTCTACTCACTCCGCCAGGGCTCCATTATATCCTTCTCTGCCGTCTACTCACTCCGCCAGGGCTCCATTATATCCCTCTCTGCCTTCGACTCACTCCGCCAGGGCTGCATTATATCCCTCTCTGCCTTCTACTCACTCCGCCAGGGCTGCATTATATCCCTCTCTGCCTTCGACTCACTCCGCCAGGACTCCAGTATATCCCTCTCTGCCTTCTACTCACTCCACCAGGGCTCCATTATATCCCTTTCTGCCTTCTACTCACTCCGCCAGGGCTCCATTATATCCCTCTCTGCCTTCTACTCACTCCGCCAGGGCTCCATTATATCCCTCTCTGCCTTCGACTCACTCCACCAGGGCTCCATTATATCCCTCTCTGCCTTCTACTCACTCCGCCAGGGCTCCATTATATCCCTCTCTGCCTTCTGCTCACTCCGCCAGGGCTCCATTATATCCCTCTCTGCCTTCTACTCACTCCGCCAGGGCTCCATTATATCCCTCTCTGCCTTCTACTCACTCCGCCAGGGCTTCATTATATCACTCTCTGCCTTCGACTCACTCCGACAGGGCTGCATTATATCCCTCTCTGCCTTCTACTCACTCCGCCAGGGCTCCATTATATCCCTCTCTGCCTTCGACTCACTCCGCCAGGGCTGCATTATATCCCTCTATGCCTTCGACTCACTCTGGCCGGGCTTCATTATATCCCTCTCTGCCTTCGACTCACTCCGCCAGGGCTGCATTATATCCCTCCCTGCCTTCTACTCACTCCGCCAGGGCTGCATTATATCCCTCTCTGCCTTCGACTCACTCCGCCAGGGCTCCATTATATCCCTCTCTGCCTTCTACTCACTCCGCCAGGGCTGCATTATATCCCTCTCTGCCTTCGACTCACTCCGCCAGGGCTCCATTATATCCCTCTCTGCCTTCTACTCACTCCGCCAGGGCTGCATTATATCCCTCTCTGCCTTCGACTCACTCCGCCAGGGCTCCATTATATCCCTCTCTGCCTTCGACTCACTCCGCCAGGGCTGCATTATATCCCTCTATGCCTTCGACTCACTCTGGCCGGGCTTCATTATATCCCTCTCTGCCTTCGACTCACTCCGCCAGGGCTGCATTATATCCCTCTCTGCCTTCGACTCACTCCGCCAGGGCTCCATTATATCCCTCTCTGCCTTCTACTCACTCCGCCAGGGCTGCATTATATCCCTCTCTGCCTTCGACTCACTCCGCCAGGGCTCCATTATATCCCTCTCTGCCTTCTACTCACTCCGCCAGGGCTGCATTATATCCCTCTCTGCCTTCGACTCACTCCGCCAGGGCTCCATTATATCCCTCTCTGCCTTCGACTCACTCCGCCAGGGCTGCATTATATCCCTCTATGCCTTCGACTCACTCTGGCCGGGCTTCATTATATCCCTCTCTGCCTTCGACTCACTCCGCCAGGGCTGCATTATATCCCTCTCTGCCTTCGACTCACTCCGCCAGGGCTCCATTATATCCCTCTCTGCCTTCTACTCACTCCGCCAGGGCTGCATTATATCCCTCTCTGCCTTCGACTCACTCCGCCAGGGCTCCATTATATCCCTCTCTGCCTTCTAGTCACTCCGCCAGGGCTGCATTATATCCCTCTCTGCCTTCTACTCACTCCGCCAGGGCTCCATTATATCCCTCTCTGCCTTCGACTCACTCCGCCAGGGCTGCATTATATCCCTCTATGCCTTCGACTCACTCTGGCCGGGCTTCATTATATCCCTCTCTGCCTTCGACTCACTCCGCCAGGGCTGCATTATATCCCTCCCTGCCTTCTACTCACTCCGCCAGGGCTGCATTATATCCCTCTCTGCCTTCGACTCACTCCGCCAGGGCTCCATTATATCCCTCTCTGCCTTCTACTCACTCCGCCAGGGCTGCATTATATCCCTCTCTGCCTTCGACTCACTCCGCCAGGGCTCCATTATATCCCTCTCTGCCTTCGACTCACTCCGCCAGGGCTGCATTATATCCACCTCTGCCTTCGACTCATTCCGACAGGGCTGCATTATATCCCTCTCTGCCTTCTACTCACTCCGCCAGGGCTCCATTATATCCCTCTCTGCCTTCTACTCACTCCGCCAGCGCCGCATTATATCCCGCTCTGCCTACGACTCGCACCGCCAGGGCTGCATTACATCCCTCTATGCCTTGAACTCACTCCGACAGGGCTCCATTATATCCCTCTCTGCCTACGACTCACTCCGCCAGGGCTCCATTATATCCCGCTCTGCCTTCGACTCACTCCGCCAGGGCTGCATTATATCCCTCCCTGCCTTCGACTCACTCCGCCAGGGCTGCATTATATCCCTCTCTGCCTTCTACTCACTCCGCCAGGGCTGCATTATATCCCTCTCTGCCTTCGACTCACTCCGCCAGGGCTGCATTATATCCCTTTCTGCCTTCGACTCACTCCGCCAGGGCTCCATTATATCCCTCTCTGCCTTCGACTCACTCCGCCAGGGCTGCATTATGTCCCTCTCGGCCTTCGACTCACTCCGCCAGGGCTCCATTATATCCCTCTCTGCCTTCGACTCACTCCGCCAAGGCTGCATTATATCCCTCTCTGCCTTCGACTCACTCCGACAGGGCTGCATTATATCCCTCCCTGCCTTCTACTCACTCCGCCAGGGCTCCATTATATCCCTCTCTGCCTTCGACTCACTCCGCCACGGCTGCATTATATCCCTCTCTGCCTTCTACTGACTCCGCCAGGGCTGCATTATATCCCTCTCTGCCTTCGACTCACTCCGCCAGGGCTGCATTATATCCCTCTCTGCCTTCGACTCACTCCGCCAGGGCTGCATTATATCCCTCTCTGCCTTCTACTCTCTCCGCCAGGGCTGCATTATATCCTTCTCTGCCTTCTACTCACTCCGCCAGGGCTGCATTATATCCCTCTCTGCCTTCTACTCACTCCGCCAGGGCTGCATTATATCCCTCTCTGCCTTCGACTCACTCCGACAGGGCTCCATTATATCCCTCTCTGCCTTCTACTCGCTCCGCCAGGGCTGCATTATATCCCTCTCTGCCTTCTACTCACTCCGCCAGGGCTGCATTATATCCATCTCTGCCTTCGACTCATTCCGACAGGGCTGCATTATATCCCTCTCTGCCTTCGACTCACTCCGACAGGGCTCCATTATATCCCTCTCTGCCTTCTACTCACTCCCTCAGGGCTGCATTATATCCCTCTCTGCCTTCTACTCACTCCGCCAGGGCTGCATTATATCCATCTCTGCCTTCGACTCATTCCGACAGGGCTGCATTATATCCCTCTCTGCCTTCTACTCACTCCGCTAGGACTCCATTATATCCTTCTGTGCCTTCTACTCACTCCGCCAGGGCTGCATTATATCCCTCTCCGCCTTCGACTCACTCCGACAGGGCTCCATTATATCCCTCTCCGCCTTCGACTCACTCCGCCAGGGCTCCATTATATCCCGCTCTGCCTTCTGCTCACTCCGCCAGGGCTCCATTATATCCCTCTCTGCCTTCTACTCACTCCGCCAGGGCTCCATTATATCCCTCTCTGCCTTCGACTCACTCCGCCAGGGCTCCATTATATCCCTCTCTGCCTTCGACTCACTCCGACAGGGCTGCATTATATCCCTCTCTGCCTTCTACTCACTCCTCCAGGGCTCCATTATATCCCTCTCTGCCTTCGACTCACTCCGCCAGGGCTGCATTATATCCCTCTCTGCCTTCTACCCACTCCGCCAGGGCTGCATTATATCCCTCTCTGCCTTCTACTCACTCCGCCAGGGCTGCATTATATCCCTCTATGCCTTCTACTCACTCCGACAGGGCTCCATTATATCCCTCTCTGCCTTCGACTCACTCCGCCAGGGCTGCATTATATCCCTCTCTGCCTTCGACTCACTCCGCCAGGGCTCCATTATATCCCTCTCTGCCTTCGACTCATTCCGCCAAGGCTGCATTATATCCCTCTCTGCCTTCGACTCACTCCGCCAAGGCTGCATTATATCCCTCTCTGCCTTCGACTCACTCCGCCAGGGCTCCATTATATCCCTCTCTGCCTTCTACTCACTCCGACAGGGCTCCATTATATCCCTCTCTGCCTTCGACTCACTCCGCCAGGGCTGCATTATATCCCTCTCTGCCTTCTACTCACTCCGCCAGGGCTCCATTATATCCCTCTCTGCCTTCGACTCACTCCGCCAGGGCTGCATTATATCCCTCTCTACCTTCTACTCACTCCGCCAGGGCTACATTATACCCCTCTCTGCCTTCGACTCACTCCGCCAGGGCTCCATTATATCCCTCTCTGCCTTCGACTCACTCCGCCAGGGCTGCATTATATCTCTCTCTGCCTTCGACTCACTCCGACAGGGCTGCATTATATCCCTCTCTGCCTTCTACTCACTCCGCCAGGGCTCCATTATATCCCTCTCTGCCTACGACTCACTCCACCAGGGCTCCATTATATCCCTCTCTGCCTTCGACTCACTCCGCCAGGGCTGCATTATATCCCTCCCTGCCTTCGACTCACTCCGCCAGGGCTGCATTATATCCCTCTCTGCCTTCTACTCACTCCGCCAGGGCTCCATTATATCCCTCTCTGCCTTCGACTCACTCCGCCAGGGCTGCATTATATCCCTCTCTGCCTTCTACTCACTCCGCCAGGGCTGCATTATATCCCTCTCTGCCTTCTACTCACTCCGCCAGGGCTGCATTATATCCCTCTATGCCTTCTACTCACTCCGACAGGGCTCCATTATATCCCTTTCTGCCTTCGACTCACTCCGCCAGGGCTCCATTATATCCCTCTCTGCCTTCGACTCACTCCGCCAGGGCTGCATTATATCCCTCTCGGCCTTCGACTCACTCCGCCAGGGCTGCATTATATCCCTCTCTGCCTTCGACTCACTCCGCCAAGGCTGCATTATATCCCTCTCTGCCTTCGACTCACTCCGACAGGGCTGCATTATATCCCTCTCTGCCTTCTACTCACTCCGCCAGGACTCCATTATATCCCTCTCTGCCTTCTACTCACTCCGCCAGGGCTCCATTATATCCCGCTCTGCCTTCTACTCACTTCGCCAGGGCTCCATTATATCCTTCTCTACCTTCTACTCACTCCGCCAGGGCTCCATTATATCCTTCTCTGCCGTCTACTCACTCCGCCAGGGCTCCATTATATCCCTCTCTGCCTTCGACTCACTCCGCCAGGGCTGCATTATATCCCTCTCTGCCTTCTACTCACTCCGCCAGGGCTGCATTATATCCCTCTCTGCCTTCGACTCACTCCGCCAGGACTCCAGTATATCCCTCTCTGCCTTCTACTCACTCCACCAGGGCTCCATTATATCCCTTTCTGCCTTCTACTCACTCCGCCAGGGCTCCATTATATCCCTCTCTGCCTTCTACTCACTCCGCCAGGGCTCCAATATATCCCTCTCTGCCTTCGACTCACTCCACCAGGGCTCCATTATATCCCTCTCTGCCTTCTACTCACTCCGCCAGGGCTCCATTATATCCCTCTCTGCCTTCTGCTCACTCCGCCAGGGCTCCATTATATCCCTCTCTGCCTTCTACTCACTCCGCCAGGGCTCCATTATATCCCTCTCTGCCTTCTACTCACTCCGCCAGGGCTGCATTATATCACTCTCTGCCTTCGACTCACTCCGACAGGGCTGCATTATATCCCTCTCTGCCTTCTACTCACTCCGCCAGGGCTCCATTATATCCCTCTCTGCCTTCGACTCACTCCGCCAGGGCTGCATTATATCCCTCTATGCCTTCGACTCACTCTGGCCGGGCTTCATTATATCCCTCTCTGCCTTCGACTCACTCCGCCAGGGCTGCATTATATCCCTCCCTGCCTTCTACTCACTCCGCCAGGGCTGCATTATATCCCTCTCTGCCTTCGACTCACTCCGCCAGGGCTCCATTATATCCCTCTCTGCCTTCTACTCACTCCGCCAGGGCTGCATTATATCCCTCTCTGCCTTCGACTCACTCCGCCAGGGCTCCATTATATCCCTCTCTGCCTTCTACTCACTCCGCCAGGGCTGCATTATATCCCTCTCTGCCTTCGACTCACTCCGCCAGGGCTCCATTATATCCCTCTCTGCCTTCGACTCACTCCGCCAGGGCTGCATTATATCCCTCTATGCCTTCGACTCACTCTGGCCGGGCTTCATTATATCCCTCTCTGCCTTCGACTCACTCCGCCAGGGCTGCATTATATCCCTCTCTGCCTTCGACTCCTCCGCCAGGGCTCCATTATATCCCTCTCTGCCTTCTACTCACTCCGCCAGGGCTGCATTATATCCCTCTCTGCCTTCGACTCACTCCGCCAGGGCTCCATTATATCCCTCTCTGCCTTCTACTCACTCCGCCAGGGCTGCATTATATCCCTCTCTGCCTTCGACTCACTCCGCCAGGGCTCCATTATATCCCTCTCTGCCTTCGACTCACTCCGCCAGGGCTGCATTATATCCCTCTATGCCTTCGACTCACTCTGGCCGGGCTTCATTATATCCCTCTCTGCCTTCGACTCACTCCGCCAGGGCTGCATTATATCCCTCTCTGCCTTCGACTCACTCCGCCAGGGCTCCATTATATCCCTCTCTGCCTTCGACTCACTCCGCCAGGGCTGCATTATATCCCTCTCGGCCTTCGACTCACTCCGCCAGGGCTGCATTATATCCCTCTCTGCCTTCGACTCACTCCGCCAAGGCTGCATTATATCCCTCTCTGCCTTCGACTCACTCCGACAGGGCTGCATTATATCCCTCTCTGCCTTCTACTCACTCCGCCAGGACTCCATTATATCCCTCTCTGCCTTCTACTCACTCCGCCAGGGCTCCATTATATCCCGCTCTGCCTTCTACTCACTTCGCCAGGGCTCCATTATATCCTTCTCTACCTTCTACTCACTCCGCCAGGGCTCCATTATATCCTTCTCTGCCGTCTACTCACTCCGCCAGGGCTCCATTATATCCCTCTCTGCCTTCGACTCACTCCGCCAGGGCTGCATTATATCCCTCTCTGCCTTCTACTCACTCCGCCAGGGCTGCATTATATCCCTCTCTGCCTTCGACTCACTCCGCCAGGACTCCAGTATATCCCTCTCTGCCTTCTACTCACTCCACCAGGGCTCCATTATATCCCTTTCTGCCTTCTACTCACTCCGCCAGGGCTCCATTATATCCCTCTCTGCCTTCTACTCACTCCGCCAGGGCTCCATTATATCCCTCTCTGCCTTCGACTCACTCCACCAGGGCTCCATTATATCCCTCTCTGCCTTCTACTCACTCCGCCAGGGCTCCATTATATCCCTCTCTGCCTTCTGCTCACTCCGCCAGGGCTCCATTATATCCCTCTCTGCCTTCTACTCACTCCGCCAGGGCTCCATTATATCCCTCTCTGCCTTCTACTCACTCCGCCAGGGCTTCATTATATCACTCTCTGCCTTCGACTCACTCCGACAGGGCTGCATTATATCCCTCTCTGCCTTCTACTCACTCCGCCAGGGCTCCATTATATCCCTCTCTGCCTTCGACTCACTCCGCCAGGGCTGCATTATATCCCTCTATGCCTTCGACTCACTCTGGCCGGGCTTCATTATATCCCTCTCTGCCTTCGACTCACTCCGCCAGGGCTGCATTATATCCCTCCCTGCCTTCTACTCACTCCGCCAGGGCTGCATTATATCCCTCTCTGCCTTCGACTCACTCCGCCAGGGCTCCATTATATCCCTCTCTGCCTTCTACTCACTCCGCCAGGGCTGCATTATATCCCTCTCTGCCTTCGACTCACTCCGCCAGGGCTCCATTATATCCCTCTCTGCCTTCTACTCACTCCGCCAGGGCTGCATTATATCCCTCTCTGCCTTCGACTCACTCCGCCAGGGCTCCATTATATCCCTCTCTGCCTTCGACTCACTCCGCCAGGGCTGCATTATATCCCTCTATGCCTTCGACTCACTCTGGCCGGGCTTCATTATATCCCTCTCTGCCTTCGACTCACTCCGCCAGGGCTGCATTATATCCCTCTCTGCCTTCGACTCACTCCGCCAGGGCTCCATTATATCCCTCTCTGCCTTCTACTCACTCCGCCAGGGCTGCATTATATCCCTCTCTGCCTTCGACTCACTCCGCCAGGGCTCCATTATATCCCTCTCTGCCTTCTACTCACTCCGCCAGGGCTGCATTATATCCCTCTCTGCCTTCGACTCACTCCGCCAGGGCTCCATTATATCCCTCTCTGCCTTCGACTCACTCCGCCAGGGCTGCATTATATCCCTCTATGCCTTCGACTCACTCTGGCCGGGCTTCATTATATCCCTCTCTGCCTTCGACTCACTCCGCCAGGGCTGCATTATATCCCTCTCTGCCTTCGACTCACTCCGCCAGGGCTCCATTATATCCCTCTCTGCCTTCTACTCACTCCGCCAGGGCTGCATTATATCCCTCTCTGCCTTCGACTCACTCCGCCAGGGCTCCATTATATCCCTCTCTGCCTTCTAGTCACTCCGCCAGGGCTGCATTATATCCCTCTCTGCCTTCTACTCACTCCGCCAGGGCTCCATTATATCCCTCTCTGCCTTCGACTCACTCCGCCAGGGCTGCATTATATCCCTCTATGCCTTCGACTCACTCTGGCCGGGCTTCATTATATCCCTCTCTGCCTTCGACTCACTCCGCCAGGGCTGCATTATATCCCTCCCTGCCTTCTACTCACTCCGCCAGGGCTGCATTATATCCCTCTCTGCCTTCGACTCACTCCGCCAGGGCTCCATTATATCCCTCTCTGCCTTCTACTCACTCCGCCAGGGCTGCATTATATCCCTCTCTGCCTTCGACTCACTCCGCCAGGGCTCCATTATATCCCTCTCTGCCTTCGACTCACTCCGCCAGGGCTGCATTATATCCACCTCTGCCTTCGACTCATTCCGACAGGGCTGCATTATATCCCTCTCTGCCTTCTACTCACTCCGCCAGGGCTCCATTATATCCCTCTCTGCCTTCTACTCACTCCGCCAGCGCCGCATTATATCCCGCTCTGCCTACGACTCGCACCGCCAGGGCTGCATTACATCCCTCTATGCCTTGAACTCACTCCGACAGGGCTCCATTATATCCCTCTCTGCCTACGACTCACTCCGCCAGGGCTCCATTATATCCCGCTCTGCCTTCGACTCACTCCGCCAGGGCTGCATTATATCCCTCCCTGCCTTCGACTCACTCCGCCAGGGCTGCATTATATCCCTCTCTGCCTTCTACTCACTCCGCCAGGGCTGCATTATATCCCTCTCTGCCTTCGACTCACTCCGCCAGGGCTGCATTATATCCCTTTCTGCCTTCGACTCACTCCGCCAGGGCTCCATTATATCCCTCTCTGCCTTCGACTCACTCCGCCAGGGCTGCATTATGTCCCTCTCGGCCTTCGACTCACTCCGCCAGGGCTCCATTATATCCCTCTCTGCCTTCGACTCACTCCGCCAAGGCTGCATTATATCCCTCTCTGCCTTCGACTCACTCCGACAGGGCTGCATTATATCCCTCCCTGCCTTCTACTCACTCCGCCAGGGCTCCATTATATCCCTCTCTGCCTTCGACTCACTCCGCCACGGCTGCATTATATCCCTCTCTGCCTTCTACTGACTCCGCCAGGGCTGCATTATATCCCTCTCTGCCTTCGACTCACTCCGCCAGGGCTGCATTATATCCCTCTCTGCCTTCGACTCACTCCGCCAGGGCTGCATTATATCCCTCTCTGCCTTCTACTCTCTCCGCCAGGGCTGCATTATATCCTTCTCTGCCTTCTACTCACTCCGCCAGGGCTGCATTATATCCCTCTCTGCCTTCTACTCACTCCGCCAGGGCTGCATTATATCCCTCTCTGCCTTCGACTCACTCCGACAGGGCTCCATTATATCCCTCTCTGCCTTCTGCTCACTCCGCCAGGGCTGCATTATATCCCTCTCTGCCTTCTACTCACTCCGCCAGGGCTGCATTATATCCATCTCTGCCTTCGACTCATTCCGACAGGGCTGCATTATATCCCTCTCTGCCTTCGACTCACTCCGACAGGGCTCCATTATATCCCTCTCTGCCTTCTACTCACTCCCTCAGGGCTGCATTATATCCCTCTCTGCCTTCTACTCACTCCGCCAGGGCTGCATTATATCCATCTCTGCCTTCGACTCATTCCGACAGGGCTGCATTATATCCCTCTCTGCCTTCTACTCACTCCGCTAGGACTCCATTATATCCTTCTGTGCCTTCTACTCACTCCGCCAGGGCTGCATTATATCCCTCTCCGCCTTCGACTCACTCCGACAGGGCTCCATTATATCCCTCTCCGCCTTCGACTCACTCCGCCAGGGCTCCATTATATCCCGCTCTGCCTTCTGCTCACTCCGCCAGGGCTCCATTATATCCCTCTCTGCCTTCTACTCACTCCGCCAGGGCTCCATTATATCCCTCTCTGCCTTCGACTCACTCCGCCAGGGCTCCATTATATCCCTCTCTGCCTTCGACTCACTCCGACAGGGCTGCATTATATCCCTCTCTGCCTTCTACTCACTCCTCCAGGGCTCCATTATATCCCTCTCTGCCTTCGACTCACTCCGCCAGGGCTGCATTATATCCCTCTCTGCCTTCTACCCACTCCGCCAGGGCTGCATTATATCCCTCTCTGCCTTCTACTCACTCCGCCAGGGCTGCATTATATCCCTCTATGCCTTCTACTCACTCCGACAGGGCTCCATTATATCCCTCTCTGCCTTCGACTCACTCCGCCAGGGCTGCATTATATCCCTCTCTGCCTTCGACTCACTCCGCCAGGGCTCCATTATATCCCTCTCTGCCTTCGACTCATTCCGCCAAGGCTGCATTATATCCCTCTCTGCCTTCGACTCACTCCGCCAAGGCTGCATTATATCCCTCTCTGCCTTCGACTCACTCCGCCAGGGCTCCATTATATCCCTCTCTGCCTTCTACTCACTCCGACAGGGCTCCATTATATCCCTCTCTGCCTTCGACTCACTCCGCCAGGGCTGCATTATATCCCTCTCTGCCTTCTACTCACTCCGCCAGGGCTCCATTATATCCCTCTCTGCCTTCGACTCACTCCGCCAGGGCTGCATTATATCCCTCTCTACCTTCTACTCACTCCGCCAGGGCTACATTATACCCCTCTCTGCCTTCGACTCACTCCGCCAGGGCTCCATTATATCCCTCTCTGCCTTCGACTCACTCCGCCAGGGCTGCATTATATCTCTCTCTGCCTTCGACTCACTCCGACAGGGCTGCATTATATCCCTCTCTGCCTTCTACTCACTCCGCCAGGGCTCCATTATATCCCTCTCTGCCTACGACTCACTCCACCAGGGCTCCATTATATCCCTCTCTGCCTTCGACTCACTCCGCCAGGGCTCCATTATATCCCTCTCTGCCTACGACTCACTCCACCAGGGCTCCATTATATCCCTCTCTGCCTTCGACTCACTCCGCCAGGGCTGCATTATATCCCTCTCTGCCTTCGACTCACTCCGCCAGGGCTGCATTATATCCCTCTCTACCTTCTACTCACTCCGCCAGGGCTACATTATATCCCGCTCTGCCTTCTACTCACTCGGCCAGGGCTCCATTATATCCCTCTCTGCCTTCGACTCACTCCGACAGGGCTCCATTTTATCTCTGTTTGCTCCTACTTCCTCGATGCATTTTCACACTCCCTCGCCAGGGCGGCGCTGCGCAAATTGATAGGTGATGAAATGAAAGAGTTCGCTCTTAATTATAACTTTTTCAAAATGGTACAAGGCGTATTTTGCTGTATTATAACAGAGCTCCTTATTTTTATGTTTTATTCTTGACAATTATAATGTTGTAAGAAATTACAGCTGATTTGTCCGTTTTTCAAGAATCCTGAAATATGCCCCCAGCCGACAGCAGCGGTAAAAGCGGGGTATTCGTAGCGCCACCGTACGGGGAGCTTGATGGCATAGTTCATGAAGGAGGGTGGGGGGGGGGTGGAGGGGGAAGAAGAGATCCACCCCACCCCATTCAGGATAGTGTGGGGGTAGGGGAGGGAGGGGGGGGGGGGTATGTATTACCACGTGAATAGAGAGACCAACAAGTGTACCACCCGGCCCTTCAGGCAACAGGTCTGGTCTCCCAGGAACTGGTCCACGGTATAATGGGCGCGACGATATGATGATATCACCGCATGAATGAATGGATGGATGGGTGGAGGAAGGGAGGCATTGAGCAATCTTTATCAGGCCTTGAGTTAACCCGCCGCATGCAGCTGCTGAGATAAGGGGATAAATCATGCGAGTGTCAAATACCGACCACTCGCCCAGTGTATCGCTCCACACTCACTGTGCATATATACATGGGTAGCCCCAGTGCTTTGGCTGTAGGATGGGCCAAACTATAGGCGAGCCCTGTCCGATTTTTGCCCGTAATACAAAGGCGTGTGTGTGGGGTGTCTGTGTATGGGTAGGTGGAGGGGGGGGGGGGGGTGAATTAAAAAAAAGGCACGATGATTAGACAAAATCTTGCATATTACTCATATGCATGAACGGTAGCAAATGAATAATACAATGAGGCGGATTCCAATAAACTTTTATTCATTTAATGAATGAAGACTATTTCAGGGATTACCGCTCGTCAAATCGGGGTGACGAGCATGGAAACGATGACGAACAACGCTTTGATTATACAACGTATTGATTATTAGTTAACTGAAAATTACTTGATGCCGTCTCTCTATACCATATAACGCACCTTGCCAACCCACACGATTTATCTAACGACATCAGTAGGCAACGTCTATATATATGCGTACTACATAATGTAACATACAGTTTTCCAGTCAGTATCTCCCCTGGGACACCAATATGCGCCATCTAGGCGCCTGGAGTCGCACTTTGAACCCCAGTCAAACAGATATGATAAGAACCCTCTGCCAACGCCGCCCGCCCCCCTACGCCCCCTCCCTCCTCCACCAGCTTTGTAAAAACGTTGAACAACGTTCTCGCAATAGGGCGGACTGTGTCGCCAGAGGGCGTTAGGTGTGTCATCCGCACCCCTTCACCGCGCAAGCAGGACGACTTAGAAGGCTTGCAACTGTAAAGGATAGGCTGATCGGTATTTGAGGTGGTGGCGGTAGTAGGCGAGAGGGGGGGGGGCGGTATGGCTGAAGTACGTTAACCACCAAGCAATATCCCATTTTTAACGCGAATACAATAAACACAAACATTAAAAACACACTTTTTACGACGTGACTCGACACAGATGAAGAATGACTTCGAATCCTCCTAGCCGCCATCTTACTTTTAATCAGAAGCTCTACAGAAAACTGCATTACACTTTAATATTTCATATCAATACAATATACTATAATCAGGCCTACAAATAGTAAAATTATCAACGACGAAATCGCAACTGACACCCTCTTGCCCCGGTATCGCATGATTAACCACGTGACCCATTGATTATGGACATCATCATGCACTACACGGTATGTTCACATAATCAGCGCCATTACTTCTAATGTCATACAGCAAAACCTCGATGTTAAATCATAAACATTACCTCGACGCTATATGTAGTTTACAAACACCTGGAATAAACAATCAGAGAAAGCAGTGCCAGGAGAATGCGGTTATGACGTCACTATATCGGAGAATTAATTAGTGGTTGACGAGAAGCCATGAGTCAAGGTGACACGCAACGTCGACGATAAAGTATAAATCACTCAAGAAGCTTCTCACTGTTTGTAGCTGTCTGCATGGTTGAGTCTAACTACTTTTTATATGGGTTCATTGCATACATCCAACGCAAAAGTATAACAATGTTACATCATCACGGCATATACAAAGATCAGCTTTAGCTCGCGGCATATACAAAGATCAGCTTTAGGTCGCGGCATATAAAAAGATCAGCTTTAAGTTACGGCATATACAAAGATCAGCTTTAGGTCACGGCATATACAAATATCAGCTTTAGGTCGCGGCATATACAAAGATCAGCTTTAGGTTGCGGCATATACAAAGATCATCTTTATGTCGCGGCCTGTACCAAGGGCAGGTTTAGGTCGCGGCATATACAAAGATCAGCTTCAGATCGCCGCATTTGACAAACATCGCCTTTGGGTCGCAGCATTTGACCAGGCTGACAGGTCGCCCCCGACATGCTTCCGGTACAGTCGTAACTCTTTCCAGGCAAGACCTGACAGAGCAGCAGCTGACCTCCGTAACCCATGCTAACATTCGGAAACTCGACAAACTGAAATTAGTGACTAAACCACCATATTCCGCGCACTCATAGTTAATGATGTAGACACGCAACAGCTTGTCCGTATGAGACATGTCTGCAATTTACATGGGTCAGATTAGGCCAGCTGTAGGTCGCGGCAGGTACAAAAATAGGTTTAGGTCGCGGCATGAACAAGGAATATGCTTAAGTCGCGGCATTACAAAGAATAGGTTTAGGTCGGGGCATGAACAAAGAATAGGTTTAGGTCGCGGCATGAACAAAGAATACTTTTAGGTCGCGGCATGAACAAAGAATAGGTTTAGGTCGCGGCATAAACAAAGAATAGGTTTAGGTCGCGGCATGTACAAATAAATATAAGCTAAAAGTCGCGGCATGTACAAATATGAGCTTCGAGTCGCGGCATATGCAAAAATCAGCTTTGAGTCGCGGCATATACAGAGATCAGCTTTATGTCGTGGCATATGACAAATATCGGCTTTGGGTCGCAGCATTTGACCATGAAGCCTTTTGGCCCGGCATATATGGCTTTAGGTCGACCCATATACGAAGAACGGCTTTAGGTCGCGGCATATACAAAGATCAGCTTTTGGTCGCGGCATATACAAAGATCAGCCGTATGTCGTGGCATATGACAAACATCGACTTTGGGTGGCAGCATTTGACCATGAAGCCTTTTGGCCAGGCATATATGGAATAATACTTTTTTGGAGAGGGCCATTTGAAGAGTGCAGCCAAGCGACATCCCATATTGACAGCTTGGCTGTATGGCGCCTCATATGAGCAGCTCGGCCTGAAGTGCTTTCTTTCGCGAAAACATCTAGTTTCTCATCTCATAGTTAATAACATAGAGAGGCAGGATTTGGTCCGGATCAAAAATGACCAACATTTCCCCTCTCCCCTCAGCGTCCTTTTGCACGCGGTGGGAGTCGAACCCAGGCTTACAGGTCGCCCCCGACATGCTTCCGGTACAGTCGTAACTCTTTCCAGGCAAGACCTTACAGAGCAGCAACTGACCTCCATAACCCATGCTAACATCCGGAAACTCGGAGAAGTATATACCATTTCCGTAAAGACCCCGCTTTATTTTGTCCATTCTGAAGTTCTCTCGTACGATGCTTTGCACATCGGCATTTGTGCCATGGAATGCCAAGACCGGTTGAGACTCATCGGGGATTCTGCGCTTCTTCAATTCGTCTTCCTTCGCCGTGAACTTCTGCATCAGTGGAGGATTCAGGTAGAGGTCTACAGATTTGATTTTATAAGTCTGTCCATGGCCCGTACGTTTTGAACTTACGGACCCATCTCTCCACATCAGGCGCAGAAACTGTGACTCCGCCATCCGGAAGTGGAAGTCCATGGGGTCATCCTGTGCCACGTGACGTGCCGGTGTAATGTTCCTGTGGTACATCTCCTCCGAGTTCCGTACCTTGTCGTCCAGTGCCCGTATTTGCTCTCCTAGAAGGACAGAGCCATACGGAGTCGCGGAGTAATACACAATGTATTTTGGGATTGCCTGATTCTTGTGGTATACGACAAATTCGTCGTAGAGGCCGCCTCGTTTGGCGTATAACGAATCGTAACCTCTGCTCTTTAACTTATCTCTGGTCATATCCGGCTGCGGATCGGTCACGTTTAGCACCTTGCCGAGGAGAACCTCACACAGCAGTAGCATGCTGGACCCCTTCGTTTGCTTGGCCTGAACACCGTTTCTGGAAGAACTGGTGAAACAGATGCCGGCTCCGAACGGGCGACCCTCACTCGGCGGCAGTTTAAAGCCCTCTTTGGCGATGGCTTCCGTGGATTCGGCGCTAGTTTCATAGAACTTAAGCTCGCTATATCTGGGGTCTATAGCGGCAACCTTTTGAGTCAGCCATCGCCTTTCAAGCGTTCTGTGCGTGACTTCCTCTATCTTGGTGACAACAGGAAACCAATCTTTTCCTGGCGGCATGTACCTTTTCACCCTGTCTATGACATCATCGTACTTAGCCGCCGTATCTCCTGCGTCCATGAGCTCTAGTTTACTGAGTCCATCCATATCAATAACACCTCGCAGCTCATCTAAGTGCTTCTGGGCATCTTGTCGAGCTTCGATACGAAGCTTCGTCTCCATTACTCTTCTCTTCTTCGCTTCCTCCTGGCGAATCTTGTCACATTCGTCGCATTCTTTGGGGACGCAGACCTGACCACATTTCTTCGAGCAAAGGTGATCGCACGGTAGTTTTCGAACACACGGCTCAGTGCATGTACGTGAGTCCTCGCGCTCGTAGCATAACCTTTTCCCGACATGTGAGCAGTTCTGAAACTGAAAGGTGACTTCCTTGTCACACATTCTACTGGACGTGTTCTCAGAGCAATATTTCCAGCCGGCGTGCTCGCACTGTTCAAAGATGAATTCAACCCGCTCCTGACATTCTATATTGTCAGCATCTCGCCTCCATCATGACCGCATCGCTCGAAACGGAATTGAACATTTTCCTTGCAAACATCGTGTTGATGGCTTATTTGGCAGACTACGGAACATTCGTGCTCTCCGCAAGGCATTTGACGACCGCACTTTAAGCTGCAAAATCCTTCAAGCGGGATATCGTCGGCCGTTCTTGGGGAGAATCTGGAGACCATGGGGTGTTGACTGCATTGCAGGCTAATTTGTCGGTCCACTGTCCCTTTGATCTTCATCCCCTCAATCAACCTCATCCAGTGTTTACTACCTTGCAATGTGTCTAGGTTGCCGATGAAGTACATGGCGGCTTTGGCCCGGGATTGTGCGACGCACCTTCTGTTGAGCACGTTGAGGAAACCACGTTGACCTTGCGGATTGGACCTGACGAGGGACACGATGACCACCTCATTCTCGTCCCCTTGGTACATGTCGATCGTGCACACCTCGATCCTGTTCTTCGTCACCGTTTGCTGGGTGGAACTACGGTGTCTCCTGTAGGGCTCCTCGCTGAGCACCATTGTGTCCTTATACAACTGGAAGATGGATGGGTGATCCTGCTGAGCTTGCATCACCATCTTGCGTATGAGACTAACCTGACCTCGGTAGGGAGCTAAAATGGTAATATGTTTCGGCTGGTATCCCTGTTGAAGAAGAAACAGAGCTAGCTTGACCGCTCGCTTTGCTTCGCCCTCGTTTGTGGGACTTCGCTCATTACATTCTGGATCATCGTGGTCCCAGAAGAACATTGAGTGGGCCACGCAGTCCGGCTTCTTGTTGCCGTCCACCCTGGCGTGGTTACTCTGTAACTTGGGGTAGATGTCCTTCAGCAGCTCGGCGAACTCGGGTCGCATCCTGTTCTGCATCTCCAGCGAGGCGTGTTCGATGCCGTTATTGATGAGCCGCTCCATGAGAGAGATGTCCAGGTGAAAGTCTTTCGTTAATGCATAGCTCTCCACTTGAGGGCGCAGTTGTTTGTGATCTCCAATCAGGATCAGATGCTGCGTGTGGCTCCCGAGGGCTGCAATCAGTTGGGGCTCCAGCACCTCGGCGGCTTCCTCCACAATGACAATGGCCGGGGCAACTTTCTGCAACATATCGTTGTATATGCTCGCCCCAGTTATTGTCATGGCGATGACACTCCGGCGGCGCAGAACGCGGACGTCCCGAACTGTCTGCAGCTCTTTTTGCTCGCGACACGCCCGTTTATATTCCACTAGGCAAGTATCCAAGTGGCGTTTCGCTTGTTCTTCCTCCTTAAGCAAGATACATTGCACCAGGAAAACTCTATCTTCCCGGTTCAGTTCCCATGGATCTTTGACGTTCAGGTAATGTGCAATAGATAACTCTCGAAGCACGTGTCTGGCGTGGCCAAATATATCCTTCCCTTGCGAATCAATGTCACTGATCTTGGCGTCTGTGGTGGAGAAATCTTCGACATTAATTCGTTTACAGTGCAGATCAGAAAAAGCTTCCTCGTCGTCCATCTCGTCTTCTACAGCGTCATCCTCGCATTCGCGTGCCTGCATGTGCGATTCGGGTGCAGGAATAGGACTACAGAATCGCTGCATCACTATATTGAAGTCCTCTTTTGAAGGGCACCATGCCTCCAGCGACGTGTGGATGAGGAGCTGTAGGTCTGCGTACTCGTCGCTATCCGCGTCACCATTCAGCACATCGTCGATAGAGGTTATTTTTGACAAGAACTTGTGCACGCGTTCTACCGGGGTTTTTTTTGGCTCATGCCTTTGACTGACGAGTTGCATATCTCGCATGTCCCACCAGTGGCGTCCTTGGATTAAAGCCAGAAGATGATGACTTGACAAATACCGCACAAACCTTTTAAAGTTTATGATCGTTGACTGTTCTAGTTCTCTGCAAGCGTCGGCAACCTTCGTTTGAGAGTTATTTACTTGATCGCGGATATTTCGGAGCTTTTGCTGCAATTTGTCAGTGCTGCTAATCTCCTGCTCTCGAAGGTTGTATTTAGCCAGCGTGGGGGCTTTCGATCGGCCTCCGATTCTGACCACATTGCCGTCGGCTAGAGGACTCACAGCCTTCAGGAACTCATCTAGAGCATGGTTTTTATAGGTCAGCACTAGGATTGGTCCAGGCGGCCGAGTTGACATAGGCAGTAGCATCTCTACCAGCTTGCAGCCGATGAAGGTCTTTCCTGTGCCAGGTGGGCCTTGAATCACTGCCACTCGTCGTCGTAGAGCTAGGCGCAAAGCTGTCTCCTGGCTGGTGTCCAGCGTGCAGCCTTCCTGCGTGTAGAGACTCTCACAGTACTCCTCAACCAGGGCATTCGGGGGCCCATCAGTGCACACTGAAGAAAAATGCACAGTTGTTGATGAAATGTAGACTGGAGCAATGGGTTGCTGAGCCTTTAACAACACGTCAGAAAATGGGAGGTTTTCTTCCTTAGCCTCCTGCAAGACCCGGAGGACCGGCTGGTAGGCACGGTAGTAGGTCGGGGATTCAACTAGCACGGCCCTGTCTGACGCCCACTGGAGAGTCGCGATAATGTCACTGTCCTTTATCACGTTACCCTCTGCACATGGCTCAACGATGACCAAGTTCTCTTCAGGAACATATTTGACGACCATCGCCCAGATGACGTCGCGAAAGCTTCCGTCGGGAGATATACACACCAGATTGCCCGACATAAAGCTAGACGATCGGGTAGGTTTCGTCTTCTTCTTCTTCTTCTGCTTGTCATCGTCACCACTTGCCAGTCGCAGAGCCACCGCCAAGCCGCTGCTGCCCCAAGCCGCTGCTGTAGCCATGTGAATACCAGCCAGAGAGACTTTGGTCATCACCCGCATGTCGCGGACGTCCAGCGTGCCCGACAAATAGTCCCGGATTCCTTTCTTGAGGGCGTGGAAACACTCCTCTCTCAGGAGCCGGAAGTAAATGTCCATATAATCCTCAAACGATTCGTACTTGCCCTTCTTCTTCACCGGCCGCAGTGTGGCGTGACCGTCTAGCGGGTCTTCCAGCAGCTCTGCCCGCGCGGGTACGAGGGGCAGCTCGTCCCACTGGGTGTCGGCCGTCGACGTGGCGCTCCCCTTGGTGGCCACGGACAGCAGGTCGTAGAGGAAGCGCTCCATACAGCCTTCCTCGGGGGATACGAGTGGCTTGAGGAGCATAGCGCTGGCTCTGGCCCGCTCAGGGGCCGCCTCGTTACAAATCAGGAAGAACTCACGAAGCTGAATGAGGGCCTCCGTGGAAGGAGTGCTATCCGACTGGCGCCTCAGTGCTGCTATCTTTTCAACGTACACCTTGAAGCGGCCTCGGCGGACATCAAATAATCGGCATCTGAGCAGCGACTTCATGAGTGTTTTGAACATCTCGCCATAGAAACTGCTTTTTCGCCAGAGAGACAGAAGCACTGACAGAAGTGTGTGGACTCGTCGTTGTGGTGTTCACACTGGGCCATCCCTTCCCACGCGGGCACGCATGACACAACAACCATTATGTTGTCCTCCTGCCTACAGCCGCCAACGATGTTATCCTTTCCAAGGGCCCCATTGTCGGGGCCATCATACGTGCCATCCATCACCGACTCGCCTTCTGATGTTACAGTGTATTGAGGCGAAGTGGGTTTAATACGGGAAGGCGAAGGCGAAAGACTACACTGAAGAAAAGTAGGACAATGAACAAGAAAAGTAGGACTATATGAGGGCCAAGTAGGGCAATGGGAGGGTATTATTAGACCGCGATCACGCACAGTGGCCTCATCTGACGACACAAAAGCACTTTCTGTCGGGAGCCCCGCCAGGACTTTGGCGTCTTTTCTGGCACCTTCGATGTTACCCGATGGAGGCTTTTCGCCATCACAAATTGTCTGGATGAGGTCTGTGGGCTGTTTGGGTGTCAGGATCTGACCCCCTTTCGACAGTGATTCAGACGATGTAGGACAATAGACAGGCGAACTATGGCAATATGAGGGCGAAGCAGGACTATATTGAGGCGAAGTATGACAATAGGAGGGCGAAGCAGGACAGTAGGCAGGCGAAAGAGGATTATGTTGAGGCTTGGTAGGCCTACATCGGTTTCAGACGACGTAGGACAATAGACAGGCGAAGTAGGCCAATAGGAGGGCCAAGCAAGACTATATTGAGGCGAAGCAGGAAGACTATATTGAGGCGAAGCAGGACTATATTGAGTCGAAGCAGGACTATATTGAGGCGAAAGAGGACAATAGGAGGGCGAAGCAGAACTATATTGAGGCGAAGTAGGACAATAGGAGGGCGAAGCAGAACTATATTGAGGCGAAGTAGGACAATAAGAGGGCGAAGGAGGACTATATTGAGGCGAAGTAGGACAATAAGAGGGCGAAGCAGGACTATATTGAGGCGAAATAGGGCAATAAGAGGGCGAAGCAGGACTATATTGAGGCGAAGTAGGACAGTAGGCAGGCGAAGTTGGACAGTAGGCAGGCGACATTGGACAGTAGGCAGGCGAAAGAGGATTATGTTGAGGCTTTGGTAGGCCTACATCGCCGAGCCGACGGCCAACGTCGCTCAGAAATCTGTTCCAGGCCGGAAGGGGACGCGTAGTGCAGCGGATGAGGTCGACCACAAACGCCATGGGCTTCTCCGGGTTCTTCACCCCTAAGATACATTGAACAAGGTCACCTGGCTCCAGCAACAGTCCGGCCGTATTGGCGTTGCTCAGCTGGAAGTAGATGTCTCTGTTGCTGGGGTAGCCAGGAGGCATGGCTTCACATGGCTTGATGAAGCCACAGCCTCGCTTCGCTTTCACGGAGACCACACGGCCGGTCACTGTCGGTGCCGGACCCCTTGGTTTATCATTGTATGGACGAGGTTTGGGGCCAGCATTCAGCGCTCCCTTTGCCGCCCGGTCAGGACGGGTTAATCCGGAACGAGCGCGGCGCTTATTGTTACCCAGGTTAGCCCTCCGGGCGCGTCTCCTATCCGAAGTTAAGTCATTGCGATGTCGGTTTTCCTCCACGCGGCGCCTCTTCCACCCAGAGGGTTTCTGGGAGTTCTCATATCGCCTCTTGCGGCTTTGGAAGCCTGCGCCATTCATCTTCACACCGACTCCTACATGGAGTGATAATGTTAATGGCTGGACCGGCCTATATCACGCCAATTGCAGGCTTGCCGTACACGTGTCATGCAGTCTGACCTCCTACGCCTTGCTGGCTGGGTGGCGAGTGGATAATAAGGCAGTATCTGGAGGTATGCGATATATATACAGCTCACGACCCGGGCTCTCGCACGACGCAGACTGATTGCGTCATCAGTAAAAACGACAATATTCGGAAAGACGATACCAGTCGCATGAGAAATTCCCTTGGCCCGCGCTGACTGGTGAGGTACGGTAGCTCTGGCCACAGCGTGCTGGCTAGAGCGGTAAATCTGTTTTCGCTGTGTTTTCTGGAAATAGCGCGCTGGCCAGAGGTGTAAATACGGTCGTTCGGTATGTAGCAATAGCGTGTCTCTGAAGCCGCGCCCCACAGACAAGCACTGATACGTGATCGGGATAAAACTGGCGACCGCAGGGGTGACGGGGGCGGGGTGGGGTGGGGGCGGCGGACCTTAAGTGGATCCATTGCAATTAAGTGTGCTTCCATCTAGTGGACTATTTGGTAACGATATTGCAACGGTATATTTGTCGTAGCTCGGTGGCGGGTCGATTCTGCCTTCCGTTCCCAGGTTGACCAGTAGCAGATAGCTTGCATTTTTAATTAAATTACACAATAATCCGTAATTGTTGCATCGTATCAGGAATTTTTTTTACGTTTAACGTCCACATTTATAATCTATCGAATCCAGCGCATTATCTTCGCATGTACCAAACGATTCCAATTCCAAACGACCCCCCACCCCCTCGTTCCCCCTACATCCACAAACCAACGTCGTACGGTTTGTTTCCCCCGATAGCGAGTCCATACATGATCAGCCGTACTACATTGAATTATCCGGCCGTGACTGCTATCCAAACGGGTACACGCTAGATTGTGTTCTGATAAATGTGGCTGAACTTCACGCCTGCATTAATACAAAACCTCACGGAAATCTAAATTATTGGACAAAAAGCTTGATGATACGAAGTTATACTCTCAAATTCGACAGGAATAAGTGTTAACAAAGGGGTGAATATCTGTCGCAATCGCTGGTTGTGTGTGTGTGTGGGGGGTGGGGGGGGGAGGGCAGTTGTACCAATTTTGCGATTCTGGTTAGTCGGTTAATTATATTTTCTCGCATTAACCCTGTGAGATGTGGTCTTCCTCATAGAAGTCACTTTCCAAAGAAAGATCCTCAATCGCGCATCAATACTTATTCCAAGACTAATCAGATTTTTATATTTCAGGCGGCCCCACCGGTTCGTTTGTTTACGTTTTGTTTAACGTACTGCATGAAAACAGCATATCGCTAAAAATGGCCACCGTATGGGGCCTCAGGCAAAATACGGCCCGGGAAGTCCGCACTACAGTAGTTCTACACTTGTTGCACAGGTACATGATACAAAACAACTAACAGGTATAAGAAAAACAGAGAGTGGAAGCTTTATTCCAAACAGGCATAAAGCGAAGCCATAATATTAACACCACCTACAAACCCAGCCAACAGACGAAAAGTAAAAACAAAATTACTTATCATGATAGGCACGGATTTTAAGTATTATACCGCTGTTGATACGGCGGCTGCTTTGGTTCAGTTTGAGGCTGTGGTCAGACCCTCAAGCTTCATAACCAGAAGTCTTTAAGCCACCTCCAACCCCCGTCATACAACAAGTTTACTGGTAACGAACCCAGCCTTGTGCTTGGTGCGTGCGATGTACTCTACGTATTATATATATATCTATACACAGTCAACGCTGTACAGATATAATTTCGATTCTAATGACGTTACGATCAGCACACCATTCGTGCCACATATATATTATATGAGGAGATCTCAAGTACTATAGGAACACAGGTGTGGCTCAGAACCGCCTCAAGTGACAGGGTGGAGGAACCCATATGTCTGGGTAGAAGATGTACCTACATACCATAGACCATCGATTAGATGTACCTCACACACTATCTTCACGTGGCCTATATTTCCTCCATATATTTACCTCTGCGAGACATGATAATATCACCGGTAAATGATATGAACTCATTTTATGGACCAGGGACCTAATTAAGAGCCCGCCATAAAGCTGTAACTTTGTGTCCACACTTTGTGTATACCCACACTTTGTAGCGTTTCTTACAAACGCTTTGTTTGTTACCCACATTTTGTTTGTTACCCTCACTATGTTCGTTCTCACACTTTGTACCCACATTGCTGCGGCGGTCTCCGCCATCTAGTAGCATATCACCTCCATCTATCTGGGGTCAAACCCCCGCCATGAGACAGCGTTTTCACGATTTCCAGTCACGTGACTGATCCGCCTTGCTCTCATTGGCTGGTGTAATACAAATGACGCATTGGAAATCAGGAAACGGCTTCACCCCCACTCATCAGCGAAAGATTGCGGAAACGTAAGTTTCGATAGTATTGTTAGCGACACTTCTTCAGTACAGGTAGGTAGCATGCCACAACAAATATTAAAAAAACACACAAAAAACAGCTATTGCAGTTAGGTTGTGGGGAGGGTCGGAGGCCAAGTAGCCGTACGCAGGGTTCCCACACAAATCGGGCAACAATTACTTCTTCCACAAGAGCTTTTTACCAAGCTAGGTTAGGGTTGTAATTATATGCCACACATGGACACTTCTCCATGACATGTTTAACCCCAACCCCCTCCCCTTACCTTTTGTATTTTAATAAAAGTTATCTGACTTTTCCATAAGAGCTTTTTACCAAGGATTTGCTACGGCAGTGGGAACCCTGCGTACGACCGGCCAAAACCACAGATACGGTACCAAACGGAAGCGCAGTTAATAAAATACGGAATAGTATTCAGCGGTTTCCCAATAGTTCTGACGACAAATAAGGTCGTTGTAGCATGCAATCCATGCAGCCATGCTACACGCGTTTTATTCTAACGTTATTTACTATCCGGAACTCAAAACTAATAAAGAGGATGTAAATTTAGTATAATGATATTGATGCAGGCAACATCATCCCATCGCGTCCAGAGAAAAGATCCGGGTAGGGACCAATGTTCTGCATAAATCACTGTATGGGCAACCTTGGCGTGGTCTAAAGTAGGGCGAGGAACCTTCCTTGAGAGATAAGGATGAATGAAACATATCCACACGCAGATGTTGAGCATCATAGAGATTTGAAGCCGGGTATGTTGGCAGTGTACTACCAGTGTACTACCACCTGAGTTACAGAGGGGTACACACTCCTATACTCCAAGACGATGACTGGTCTGGGCAGCCTAGCGCTACCACCTGAGTTACAGAGGGGTGCCCTACAAACAGCGGGGTACACACTCCTATACTCCAAGACAACGGCTGGTCTGGACAGCCTAGCGCTACCACCTGAGTTACAGAGGGGTGCCCTACAAACAGCGGGGTACACACTCCTATACTCCAAGACGATGGCTGGTCTGGACAGCCTAGCGCTACCACCTGAGTTTGTCCAATAAATGGGACGGAGCCCGTGTTGACGTCGCTAAGGGTGGATAGGTAGGTCTACTCGTCGGATAGTTTTCTTCATATAGAGATATCTGATGCCACAAGTGTTTGAGGGCAAAACCCCGCATGGCGCCCGCTGTTAGACTGTGGACCACGGTTGAGCCGTGCCAGGTTACCAACCAGCGCCGTCTCTGAGGACATAGCTCCGAGATAAGCGTGTACGCAATATATGTCTTGTGAGTCATACTCCACACACTGGCTGCAATACCGTCCTGAATATACACAACTCTGCAAAAACGGACAAATCTACAAAAAACCAAAGAACAAGATCGATATGGATTATAGTATGTGCAGTACTATAATACCAAAAGAACCGTCTTTTACTCAATAAGATCCGCACCACGGCCCGTGGCGTTGTTTATCAAGCATTTTGCCGCATAAGAGCCAGTGCATACCCCATTTTTCTTTTTCGGTCGACTCGTCGGTGTCGGGAGTAATAAAATATTTAGTTGGGGTTAGAGTTTTGGGTCGGTACCGTAACATTAGGTTGGTCGGGTAATTTGCGTAATTTGCCAGTGGTGCGTGCAAACAGCTACGACACCGAAAACTCCAGACGGCGACCTAAATCTTGTCTTTGTGTATGCCGCGACCTAAAGGTGATCTTGGTATATGCCGCGACCTAAAGCTGATCTTTGTATATGGCGAGACCTAAAGCTGATCTGTGTATATGCCGCGACCTAAACCTGATCTTTGTATAGTCCCGCGACCTAAAGCTGATCTGTGCGCATGCCGCGACTTGAACCTGGTCACGCGTTGTATATGTCGCGACCTAAAGCTGATCTTTGTATATGCCGCGACCTAAAGCTGATCTTTGTGTACGGGGAGACCTGAAGCTGATCTTTGGGCGTAGGGCGATCTAAATCGCTGTATATATTTCACAACCTAATGGTGCTTGTGCCTAGCGGGACTTGAAACTGATCAGTATATTGGGCCCGGCTAAAGCTCATATGAGACGACATATATAACTGATCTGTGTACATGCCGCCACCTGAAGCTGATCTCTCGGCATGACACGAGCTATAGGGGAACTTTGTGTATGGGGCGACCTATAGCTAATCTTTTTATACCAGGTTACCTAAAGCTAACTTTGTATATGCTGTGGCCTAAAGCTGCTATTTGTATATGGGACGACATATATAGCTGATCTGTGTACATGCCGCCACCTGAAGCTGATGGCTCGGCATGACACGAGCTATAGGGGAACTTTGTGTATGGGGCGACCTATAGCTAATCTTTTTATACCAGGTTACCTAAAGCTAACTTTGTATATGCTGTGGCCTAAAGCTGCTATTTGTATATGGGACGACATATATAGCTGATCTGTGTACATGCCGCCACCTGAAGCTGATGGCTCGGCATGACACGAGCTATAGGGGAACTTTGTGTATGGGGCGACCTATAGCTAATCTTTTTATACCAGGTTACCTAAAGCTAACTTTGTATATGCTGTGGCCTAAAGCTGCTATTTGTATATGGGACGACATATATAGCTGATCTGTGTACATGCCGCCACCTGAAGCTGATGGCTCGGCATGACACGAGCTATAGGGGAACTTTGTGTATGGGGCGACCTATAGCTAATCTTTTTATACCAGGTTACCTAAAGCTAACTTTGTATATGCTGTGGCCTAAAGCTGCTATTTGTATATGGGACGACATATATAGCTGATCTGTGTACATGCCGCCACCTGAAGCTGATGGCTCGGCATGACACGAGCTATAGGGGAACTTTGTGTATGGGGCGACCTATAGCTAATCTTTTTATACCAGGTTACCTAAAGCTAACTTTGTATATGCTGTGGCCTAAAGCTGCTATTTGTATATGGGACGACATATATAGCTGATCTGTGTACATGCCGCCACCTGAAGCTGATGGCTCGGCATGACACGAGCTATAGGGGAACTTTGTGTATGGGGCGACCTATAGCTAATCTTTTTATACCAGGTTACCTAAAGCTAACTTTGTATATGCTGTGGCCTAAAGCTGCTATTTGTATATGGGACGACATATATAGCTGATCTGTGTACATGCCGCCACCTGAAGCTGATGGCTCGGCATGACACGAGCTATAGGGGAACTTTGTGTATGGGGCGACCTATAGCTAATCTTTTTATACCAGGTTACCTAAAGCTAACTTTGTATATGCTGTGGCCTAAAGCTGCTATTTGTATATGGGACGACATATATAGCTGATCTGTGTACATGCCGCCACTTGAAGCTGATCTCCCGGCATGATGTGAGCTATAGGGGTAATGCATGTATGGGGCGACCTATAGCTAATCTTTGTCTGTGACGACCCTTAAAGCTTCTCCTTGTATATGGGACACCATAAAATGTCATAAATATGTCGATCGTTTTCAATTAGGTTGATTAATCGACTATAACTTTGGGCTCTTTGTTCTTTACATCGGTCTTCATTATAGCTTCACTTTCTGGTGCAAGTCATGCGTAATCGTTATATACACTTATAGTCTGGTATATGTTGTGATTGCCTTTATAACGGAGTTCCGGAAAAGAATTCTCGGTATAACTCAGTGAGTTTTATGCTGCCCTAAACAGGCTGCGGTGTGCCGCCATTCTTGTAAAAGTAAGTTGCAGCTTGACATTCACATACGGTTCCTTGGTTGCTTGGTATTCACAACAGCATCGCGTGAAGACACGTGGCGGGTATAATATAACTTATAACTTAATGTACGATATAATATAATAAACAGATATGACAAAACATGTACCCCAGTGCGCTAATAGCTCGTAGCAGGCCCTATGGCCTATGGGGTTATACATATAATGTTCACAAATGGGCTTGGTGCGTGGCGTCGATCCTTCTTGACACGACGAACGGCGACATCAGCGATTGCAGCATTACAAATGGGGGATCCAGTTACCGGCGACCTCAGCGCTGACTCGGTGAGGCATGAATGGCAGCCTCATGACAGCGATGGCCCGGTCATAGTCCAGGTGAAAACAGGGGAGAACACCGGTGTTGTGGCAACAGCGCCGCTGAACGCCGAAGCGTCGGAAGAGGATAGTCCTTGTGATGTCGGATGTCGAGTCTCGACCTGTCCCCAAGGTAGTCTGGCCACTTCGGGGCTGATGCCGTATTTATATCGGCGTACTGCCACTCCCAGAAGTGGTGGCCCAATTTAGCCTGTATGTGCACAAAAGTGGCCTAAAACACCAACATTCCATTCCCAGAAGTGGTCACGATTGACAGGGCGGAGCAGATCAACGGGACTTTCACGCTCGCTCCCCTTGGAGAAAGCGAGTCCAGGTCAGCCCACCGCATAGCTGTGCCCTATTTCTCCACCACAGGCACAGTAAATCGACTGACACAGAGGAGGGGGGGGGGGGGGGTCCTCACGGCCAGTGAGCTAATACCTATTTTTAGCGCACGCACGCTGATCCAGAAAATACGGGCGAATGAAGCGTGTGGAGCTGAGGCACGCACATGGTTAAACACACGGAAGCCCGTTGGTGCCAAGATGTGACATTACTTTCTTGAAAAAATTTATGTGGCGGCCGCCACTTATTCATGTGAGCTAGGGGCTTGGGATATAGGTCTGAGCTAGAAGCCTGAGCTAGCGGCCTTGGCTAGCCCAGGCTGCTAGCTCAGTTCCCTAACCCAGGCTGCTAGGCCAGGTCCCTAACCCAGGTCTAGCCCAGGCCGGTAATCCAGGCCTAGCCCAGGCCTAGCCCAGGCCTAGCCCAGGCTGATTGCCGAGGTAGCTAGCCCAGGGCACTAGCCCAGGTCCCTAACCCAGGTCGCTAGCTTAGGAATTACATGACTTTATTAATAGATTATCTGGCGGCCGCCACAGATAAATTTAAGTGGCAGCCACCGGATAAATAAGTCGCGGCCGCCAGATAATTATGTGGCGTGTCCTTTGACCGAGGAATTTCGAGAAGTTTCTTTGGGGCCTGAGTCGTGCGTCGTTGATTTTTCCAGCTATAAAAAGAGAAGGTTGTTTAGCGACGTGGTAGAACGGTGCGTGTGCAGTAGCTCCAATGTGCCCAAAATAAATTACTCTTGAAAAATGTAGTTTCTTTGTCCCTGTGTTGGCGTCATGTAACTTAAACTTCTATTGTTTACCCGCTGGTGAAATATGCGAGTGTGAATATGATGACGATGTTTTACCTTTTGGTGTTTTGCCCGCCATACAATACCTGTCCTAATTCATAACTCCGCGTCGACAGCCGTGAACACCGTTGTTTCTTGAGAAATAAACGTGGCATGGAGAGCAAAGAAGCGCTGAGTTTTGCATAAATCGCCGCGGTGAACCATCGTCGACCACGCCAGGTACACCCGACTAATAAAAGTTAGGCGATACTTAACGTTCATCCGGTGAGAAGAGCTAATAAAAGCAAGCCTGCACCGAAGTGGCGTGATATTCATGTTGCTCGTTATTTGCGTTAGAGGGTTATTTGTTAGGTGTGTTTTAGTCACTCTGGTCGGTTAATTGATTAGAACGTCGGCAAACACACATGCGGTTAGAAGATAAACGTGCAAGGTTGCTTAATTAAGATTGTCATGTAGAATATCAATAATTTTGGGAACATGTGAATCCACGAGTGAGGGTGGGCGCCGCTGAGTGTTGACGGTTTCAGTACAGGATCGGGGTGTCTGATTTTTTTTTTCAGTCGACAAATATTGACGGCATTCGACAGGTATGCTCCGGAGCGTGGAGAAATAGAGCACAGACATTGGGTAGGGTGTCCCGGCCTTTTCACAGCAAGCAAGCCGTGAAATAAGCGAGACCGCTGCTCTATGTGGTATAGAGAGAGCACGGACTCGCCTTTACAACGGGGGGCGAGCGTGGAGAAATACAGCACAGTCATTGTGTTGGGTGTCCCGGCCTTTTCACAGCAAGCAAGCCGTGAAATAAGCGAGACCGCTGCACTATGGGGTATAGAGAGAGAACGGACTCGCATTTACAACGGGGGGCGAACGGGGATTCGTTGGGTAGGGTGTCCCGGGGGTTTCTCGGCCGCAGGCAAGCGGTGAAATAAGCGAGACCGCTGCTCTATGTGGTATAGAGAGAGTGCGGACTCGCCTTTACAACGGGGGGCGTGCGTGGAGAAACAGAGCACATTCATTGGGTAGGGTGTCCCGGGCTTCGCACAGCACCCCCCTGCACTGTAGATAGGGACTTGAACTCGCCTTCTCCACGACGAGTGAGCGTGAAAATCCCGGGCGAGACCACTACACTGTGTAGGGGGTCGTGCGTGGAGAAATAAAGCACAGTCATTGGGTAGGGTGGGGGCATGTTTCATTCCTTCATCCTTCATCGTCTCGGGAGGTTCCTTGGCCCAATTTAGCCTGTATGTGCACAAAAGTGGCCTAAAACACCAACATTCCATTCCTTGGGTAGGGTGTCCCGGCCTTTTCACGGCGAGCAAGCCGTGAAATAAGCGAGACCACTGCACTCCCGATCCATGTGGATTAAGGGACCTAGGGGGTGGTGGGAGGGGGGGGGGGTAATCATAGGATGAAGATTTCCCCCATTGCTTAGCATGAGAGAGAGCTATCCCTATCGGCCTATGCGTGAGCGACAGGATCATCGCCATATTCAGTCTATGACAATCTGTCCCCCCCCCCCATCCCCATGTCTCTATGTCAAGCCGCAATGATCTCTTTCAGATTCTCTGTTCTCCGAGCCAAATTTGTACTATAGGTGTCACTGGCGTGTAACGAATATGTCGCTTCCGATTTCTTTATTCACAGGCGATAATATGGACTTTTGAGGCATTGTGGGCGATAACAGATGAAGCTTCTGATTTTCACTTGAGAAACTCGGGTTTTTCACGTTAAGAACTCGGGACTTTCACAAGCGGTAGCGTTGTAATCCCGGTATTTTCACGAGGAGTTTCGTGCAAATACCGCGACTTTCACACGCTCTCTGTCTCTACGTTTGCACGCGACCCTCGCGTGAAAAAATGAAGTCCGTGAAAACAGCGAGACGGCACTCAGAACTCGCTTTTTTCACGTGAAGAACTCGGGTTCTCCACGGACTCGCGTTTTTAACGCAGTAAATTTGGGTGGTCTCGCACTTTTCACGTGAAAGTTCCGGGCTTTTCACGGACTCGCGATTTTCATGCAACATGAGACGTGCAAATCATCCGTCACACCCAGACGGCTGCTTGCCTCTTCCCCACCCAGACGCATGCAGAGTCTGAGATGGGTGCACGCAGGCGTTAAGGCAGTGTTATTAAAAGTTTGCGTAGCGCCACCGTGCGGGGTGCTTGGCACAACGTGCGGTCACAGTGATGAAGAGCTGTGCGTAGAAGACGAAGCCAAAAAGGTTTGCAGCAAGATGGTCTCGTTGAAGCTGAAGTGCTGCGGTCACACTGTTGAGAAGCCCTGCTACAAAGGGGAGGCATCTATAGCGTGCAAGGAACCATGCATGCGACGACTGCCCTGCAGCCACATGTGTTCCAAACAGTGCGGGCAACAGTGCGTGCCAAAAGACTGTGAGGAATGCCAGAAGATTCGACGGGTAGAAGAGGAAAAGAAGAGGAAAGAAGAGCAAAAACTACGCGAAGGGGCCAGAAAAGTCGCTGCGGCCGAGCTGGAGAAACTGAGGAAACGCGGCACTTCTGGCGTAGTTAAGACCGAGCTGAGGCCTGAAGGAGATACCGCCGCTAAGTACTACGATGTGTCGGATAGGGTGAAAAAATATGTTCAGGCAGGACACAATTGGTTTCCGGTGGTGACCAAGATAGAGGAAGTGACGAACATTGGTCTGGAGAAGAAGTGGTTAGAACGGAAAAGCTTGGCGCATGATCCCCGATACAGTGAGCTCAAGTTTCACGGGACCACCGCCGCTGCCGTGGAGTCCATCGTCAGCAATGGGTTCCGAATGCCCAAGTCTGGATACCACATGTTCGGACTCGGCATTTATTTCGCCAGTGATGCGTCAAAGAGTGCCCAAGCCATGTACACAAAGGGTTCCAACATGCTTCTGTTGTGTGAAGTTCTGCTCGGCAAGGTCCTCACCGTGGACAGAGCTAACATGGACATGAATTACGAGAACTTGAAGCGAAGAGGATACGACTCGCTGTACGCCAAACGGGGTACACGTCAGACGGGAGGCGTCCTGTACGATGAGTTTGTGGTGTACAACGTCGATCAAGCCATTCCGAGGTATATAGTGCATTACGCGACCAAACGTTGCAAATCTGGCCAGCTTGCTACTGATGGCCGGATGCAAAAGTCGATGGGGAGAGTTGGGACTTCTGGAGCTTTGTACCACAAGAATATTGTCCCGAAAGGTCGCGTCACGTCACAGTTTCTGCGCCATGTAAAATCAAATCTGTAGACCTGTACCTGAATCCTCCACTGATGCAGAAGTTCACGGCGAAGGAGGAAGAACTAAAGAAGCGCATAACCCCCGATGAGTCTCAACCGGTCTTGGCACTCCATGGCACAAATGCCGATGTGAAAAGCATCGTACGAGAGAACTTCAGAATGGACAAAATAAGGCGGACTGTTTACGGAAAAAGTATATACTTCTCTGAGTTTCCGAATGTTAGCATGGGGTACGGAGGTCAGTTGCTGCTCTGTCAGGTCCTGCCCCGGAAGAGTTACGACTGTACCGGAAGCATGTCGGGGGCGACCTGTCAGCCTGGGTTCGACTCTCACCGCGTGAAAAAGGACGCTGAGGGGAGAGGGAAATGTTGGTCATTTTCAATCCGGATCAAATCCTGCCTCTCTATGTCATTAACTATCATTAGGTCTTTTAGCGATGGTTGCGCCAAAGCTTCGGGCTAATCTATGATTCACGCTAATCTAAATGTCAATTGTGCATATGCCGGGCCAACAGTTATCTGTATACAGGGTGTACCACATAGCCGAACCATTCATATGAGGCACCTTACAGCTAGACTGCATATATGGCGTGCCGTGTGGCTTCACTGTACATATGTAGCTTACACAGCTATATTGCGCATATGCAGTCCACAAGGGTTATACAATAACCTATTGAATCATGTACAATGTTTCTTGACGACCTAAATCTTACCTTTGTACATGCCGCGACGTACAATTTATCTTTGTATATGCCGCGACCTAAAGGTGATCCTCGTATATGCCGCGACATAAAGCTGATCTTCGTATATGCCGCGACCTAAAGGTGATCTTTGTAAATGCCGCGACCTAAATGTGATCTTTGTATATGCCGCGACCTAAGGGTGATCTTTGTATATGCCGCGACCTAAAGGTGATCTTTGTATATGCCACGACCTAAAGGTGATCTTTGTATATGCCGCGACCTAAAGGTGATCTTTGCATCTGCCGCGACCTAAAAGTGATCTTTGTATATGCCGTAACCTAAAGCTGATCTGTGTTTATGCCGCGACTTAAACCTGATTTCTCTCTTTGTATATGCCGCGACCTAAAGGTGATCTTTGCATCTGCCGCGACCTAAAGGCGATCTTTGTATATGCCGCAACCTAAAGCTGATCTGTGTTTATGCCGCGACTTAAATCTGATCTCTCTCTTTGTATATGCCGCGACCTAAAGGTGATCTTTGCATCTGCCGCGACCTAAAGGCGATCTTTGTATATGCCGCAACCTAAAGCTGATCTGTGTTTATGCCGCGACTTAAATCTGATCTCTCTCTTTGTATATGCCGCGACCTAAAGGTGATCTTTGCATCTGCCGCGACCTAAAGGCGATCTTTGTATATGCCGCAACCTAAAGCTGATCTGTGTTTATGCCGCGACTTAAATCTGATCTCTCTCTTTGCATCTGCCGCGACCTAAAGGCGATCTTTGTATAGGCCGCAACCTAAAGCTGATCTGTGTTTATGCCGCGACTTAAATCTGATCTCTCTCTTTGTATATGCCGCGACCTCAAGCTGACCTTTTGTAATTGCGCGACCTAAAGCTGATCATTGTATATCCCGAAACTGATCTTTGTGTGTAAGGCGATCTAAGTCGCTGTATATTTCACAACCTAATGATGATTGTGCCTAGCGTGCCTTGAAACTGGTCTGTATATTGGGCCCGGCCGAAGGCTCATATGGGACGACATATAACTGATCTGTGTATATACCGTCACCTGAAGCTGATCTCTCGGCATGACACGATCTATAGGGGAACTTTGTGTATGGGGCGACCTAGAGCTAATCTAGAGCGTAAAGTTAAATGTAGGCGGATGTTTGGCTGAGGAGCGTGAAAGTTTGAAGCATTGCTTTTCTAAATATGTCGATCGTTTTCAATTAGCTTGATTTAACTTATTGACGTCGTTGATATATATATCGTATCCATCGGCTTAATCGAGTGTAACTTTGGCATAGGCGTAGGAAGATTGTGGTGATTGGGGTGGGGGGGGGGGCACAACCAAAACGTACGGCGTGGAACGCTTTTCGTTCCGTTATTCTGCAAGTGAGTAAATCACCGCTTTTGAGACCTAAGGACCCCTGCGGGGGGCGGGGGGGGGGGGGGGCGGTCTCGCTCGGACGGGGCGTTTTACTGCCAAAATCCGCTCGGAAGGTGTATTTTTTCGCGGCAACCCGCTATGTGAAAGCACATTTTCAGAGCCCCCCCCCCCCCCCCCACCGGCGGTCGCAAGTTAGGGGTATTTTTTTCATCATGAATATCCGCTCTATAGGGGTATATATTTCATCCCACATACACGACACCGTTAACACCCAGTGTCGGGGAAAATACTTTAACAGTTCATCTCGCCCCTCTTCTTCCAAGATGTTGGCGATCGCTTCCATAACCATCCCCATTGATGAATGCTGGGGAAACGGTACGAACGGAACCTGGATCTTTTGTCCTATCATGTCTGCTGCATTCATGTCGCCGTCCGCGTGTTGGTTAATTAGTTCATGAAATAACATTTCATAAGTTGATTCCATAATATCTGCAATGAAGTAGAAGAGAAGTAATTGGACATAAAAATAGCGAAGCCAGCGTGATACATGCGCGGACTGGTTATTGTGAGAATACTGCAATTAATTAATACGCATTTATCTCAAATGTTTTTAAGATTACGTGATTTTGTGAATAATGGGGTGTTGTTAAGTGACTGGGATAAAACCGCTTTCAATGACAACAGACAGTTATTGGAATTTATCCTTACAATCAGATACATTGACACAATATATGGAGAATATAGACCCCATACTTTCGATTAAAATGCAAGTCACGCGAGTAATCGGCGATATCATTAAGGATAATTCAACCCTTATAATTTTGATTACAATACAACTCTCGCGTAAATAGCTGTTGATACCAAGGCAGTTGAAAGTTCTCGACTCAGATAAACAACCCTATGGAATCAATGCATCTCCTTAAATTGTTTAAACTATAAATCTATCGCATGGCTACCGCTCGCATGCTCTTATATAAATACTTCACAAACCTCCGCCTATCTTGCTCTTACATCTACCCTTAATGAAGTTAAAGTCAAACAACCAATCTTCATGTGAGAGTTTTATGAATAGACATTGTGAGTGGGTATTCTCACCACAATATGTTTCTTTCCAAATAGGGAACTTTGATGTTGAGACATTAATGTTCTTTATGTATGAAAGCAATATGTATGCACCGCTTACGTTATCATGTCTTCAAACATACTATACACACATGATTTACTATCCTAACTCATTAAATTTCAGAACTAACGATGTAACATCGAACTAGAGTAATTTCCCCACCACCCCCATCAATCCCTCTACTCGCTCAATTTCAAATCGTTTCCCCTCATCCCTTCATACATTAAATCTCCGGCCACCCCACCCACGTATCCAACCCCACCGACTATCAATTGATTGCCCTCCTCGCACATCCTCTCACTCCCTCCTCGCCACTCACTTGTACTCTATAATGTACTGTGTTCCTCTCCACATTCACCCCCCCCCGAAAAGCCTATCGGAATTCCTCCACCCCTAACCTAGTCACTTGAGTTCCCCACGCATAAATTAGCGGTTCTCACCCGTTTGCACTTAAACACAACGGTCCACTGCTCGTGGACGCATGCAAGTTTTTTGAACGAGATGATTGGTTGTCTCATGGGGAGCACGTCAGCCCGGCCGGGTAAGTAGGTCAGAGCGCTCGCCTGGAGGGCTTTGGCTACCTGAGAGCCTATCGGTTCGAGCCCGGCTATGTCCATGTCTGTGTGGTCGCAGACACATGTCTGTATGACCCTCCCCCCTCACCCCGTCTCCGCCCCCTCACCCCGTACCCGCCCCCTTATGAATTGACTCCACTGTCCCTATCTTCTCCCATTAACGCCATATGTCTAAAAGTGGTTAAAGCACTTTGAATATACAACCAACATGGGGAGCGTATTTAAACCCTTGTTACCCACACTCGGACGTGCGCGTCCGAGTTTGTATGTCGTTGATTTTTGACTATTCCTTTACGTTTGTTACATATTATGATACTCTGTTTGTGGCTGTGACTTATCACAAAGCGACAAACACACATACTACATAAATTTCACTAAACATGACTTCAGATTTGTGAACCAATACGTTGCAATCCATCATCCGTTATCCCCGTAATATCCGTTTCACAATCATCTTAATACTTACTACAATACATGTAATAAATTCCATCACTATATTTTGTTAACGATAGTTTACATCGCTTGGTTAACGGGGCTGTACATATGGAATAATGTTCACTTGCAATACATGAAAGTTAATACTTCATTCCATCGTTCACTATAAACATCAACATAATCTATTCATTTAACTGAACCTATTTCATCGCTACTTAAATCATACGTACCGTGCTTACTTGGGACAGTATAAACTTTGGTAACAGGAAGGTCATGATACTGATACCATTTTAACAAAGGAGGCCTTCCTGTTCGAATATACAAGGAAAACTAAAGTTAATAAATGATTTCAAATTAGCAAGTGTAAGAAATACGCGGTTAATAAGTGTTTTTTTTTAAAGCGCGACCCCAATACACGATTGTTTGAATCATTCAACTGTCAAACTTGCCGCCTCAGTCCCCGCCACCCATATTCAACCACATTCCACTTATGTCCCATAACCCGTAGTCCGTATGAAGTACGGGGACCTTGACATCGCGACTCTACAGAATTAGGTCTGTTTACCTGAATCTATCCACCCCACCGCCACATCATATCCATAACTCCCCTTCACCACCTCCTACCACCACTAACCAACCTCACTCAATTTACCTACATCCCACCCACCCTCCTTACCAATCCAACTCAGTCAATTTACCCCTCCACCCACTTCACGACCTACCCTCCCCTCCTGTAGCCACCTGTACCTCTCAGTGATCTTCAAAACCAGTTCGTGTGTGCGGTGAACTGAAGCCTATCGGGAGCCTGACATCTTTAATTCAATTCATACGATTTTCAATTCATTCGATACACGCACACGTAAAACATGTTGATTTAATAACTTTCTAACTGTATGAAACATGACGTTCTACAAAACTAGTTACATAGTTGTAAGTGTATAACGGTTTACACACACGTTTCAAATTAAATATATACGTATGGTAATAAGATACGTGGATGTTTCAAAACTTAATAATTTATATGATACATGCAGGACATTTCTCTCTCACAGTAGTAACTTACTGTAACACTTGTCTAAAAAATGTAGAAATACACTGAACTCATTTATCATACGTTCCATACATAACCAATGTCATTTTTCAAGTTGATGCATTCACTTTAATTTCATTTTTATAATCCAACACTTTTACAAATGGTTTAAGTGTTCTTGAAACATACGAACGAATTGTGATGTGGTGACATAGGAAATTTGTGAGTTATTGAAGTTACTTTGCCTGCTTTTAAAAGTTACAGAATAATTCCTTTAACGGTGTATGAGTTATATGAATGCGATGTGGTTCCAGATGTCACAAACAAATGCAACTTCTCTTTTAATGAACTAGGCCTACATAAGTTGTTGCGGTCATGCACCACAATTGCAACAGTTTTTACTTAACTACGTAACATCAACGGGGTGGGTTTGGGGGTGGTGGTGGTTGTGGCCTTGTTGACTCCAATGCACTACAGATTCGGCGACGATAGGTAAAAACCCCCGGACCGGCACTCCTCAAAAACGTGTATAGCAATGACATAGACGATTGATGAGTACTTGCCATCTTCAACATAAAGAACCAAACAACCAACCAACCAACTCCATTACGATTTAAAACTGCATTGTTGCCAATTTGAACAGGGCAGGTGTAATAAGGGAGTCACGTGTTCAGACACGTCAGTGAGTAGACGCGGAGAGATAGGAAGGGGAGCGGGGTGGGGGGGGGGGCTATACCACACGCTTCGTATGTTTCCATCAGATTGCGATGGCACCTCGTACCAGCCAGCAGTGAATTTTACTGCCACCACATGGTTACCGATGACGAAAAAGATCAATTGAAGACATGCAGTGTTCTTCCAAGGAGAGTAATGATACACGTTGACTTTATTCATAATAAGTGGCTACTCAGAAAAGTATTCGTATGAACATAAAGAAGCGTGAGTTGTTTTGACAACTGAAAGGGGGTTGTATAGGGCTGTACAGTTCTCGCGGGTTCTGTTTCCGGTTTAGGTCTTTTGGGGACCAACAAGAAAACACGTGCTATTAAAACGAGTGCGCATCACGCTGGTGCCTTGCTGCAACTGCGTGACGCGCACTCATTGTGGTCAACGTTTTAGTGTTGGGAACCGACCAGCTGCGCGGTTTGTGCCTAAAGAATCGAGTGGGTGTGAAACTATTTTTTTTTGGCTTTGGTCCAGGCATTGTTAACTATAAAACCATAATATAGTTAAAGACAAGACATTTATCTCTCCATAATGCATGTGGTCCGTTCGATGAGACCGTTGGAAGCGTTGTATTTTGAGCCAAATTATCGATGTTTACAGTTCTACGACAAAAAGAGCACCATTGTCCTCACCCGCTCAGTCCATATAAGGAGCGTTGTTACGTAACCATAGATACCCGCGCGCAGACACGCGCGTCATGATGATTATTACGTCATACGATATGGAAAAACCTCGCGCAGCACATCATATCGCCTGACGCTGACAGTCACTCATGAGACAACCGCATTCTGGTTTATCAACTGCCTAACCGCTCATACATTACATACATGTACTCGGATGGTTATAATTCGGATATGCACAGAACTTCAGTGGTTAGTGGTGCTTCCAGGGTCAGCTTTAGCCGATCTTGTGTGTGAGGCGAGTGAAGGCAAACAACCGGAAGGTAGGCAACACGTACAGGCCGTTGATGATAGACATTGACGCAGAGCATAGATATCCCTGTCTCGTGGGGTCTCGATAAGATCCCGAAGTGACTGTACAGCCCTATATAAGCCACCTCGTAGTTTCGAGTGCGCGTGCGCGACACGCTCTGTTGCGCATCCGGGTTAAAGTTCAAGGCACACAAACATGCACCCATAGGGGTCAAATGCAAACGACAGTGTAACAATACAATTGAAAAGTGACAGATGCTTTCAAAGCTGACATACACTCAAGTAAGAACCAAACTATATCTGCTGACATCTGTAGTTTATTTTCTGTGGCTATTTTTGGTTGATGGAAGTAGAATAGACCGTAAAAAACTAGAGAGAAGCATCAGTACTGGCAGTGGCCTACTCGCTGTCATAAATCATAATGTAGCCTTGTACGGGTTAGTTGTACTGTGGTATTCGGGTGCCCATACTTTTGGCCGGGAGTGTAGTCTCGCGAGCGTTGCGATAGCAACCGAAACGGTGATGTCACCGCTTGGCTTGGGTCTGGGCGGTGAGTCAGCGGGGAGGCAGCGAGCGAGACGGTCGCACTTTTTAGGTAGAAATAGTTTTTGAGTTCTTGGATTCACCGCCCTGCGGAGCAAGGGGCTGGCAGCAGTTCTACCAATTGCTGCCAGGTAAGTGACACCGATAACGGAGTTCGTGACTTGTGTTTTATTTGGGTTTAAATAAATCATTGAAACTTTAACCACTTCGTTTCGCCTCAGTGCCTTCGCCACCACGTGTTAACGTAAGACCGAATTCGGAACGAACACCCAGTTGGGGTTGTCGAAATTAAGTTTAGATCCAATTAGAATAACACAACGAGAAGTACATCAAATTAAAGTAAAGACACTCCCCCCCCATTCCTAAAATATCACATTTGGTGCCGTGAACCAGCGGTCTTTTCACGTGGTTGAGCAACAGGTGGCAACATGGCGGAACGCCGTGGGTTAGGCTTCATGGCTAGGTTAGAAAGTTGGTTGAGTGAGGACGATACAGACTTCCCCGTTCACGGAGAGAGGGTTGGAAATTTAGGCCGTGGGATACGTGACCATGTGGGGATTCAGTCAGAGAAGCGCGAGGAATATGATTTGGGACCTGTCGAGGCTCAGGTAGGCGAGGGCAGTTCAGTCAGGGGTGCGCCTCAAATTTTGTTGCACAATTCTAAGATGGCGGCTCGGCCTTCTTCCCCAAATCGGCCGGGCGATCACGTGACCGAAATGCCGGCCCCTGATTGGCTCAGGAGTGCGCGTCCCGCCAAAAGCGAGTTCGCGCGGGATTCTCAGCGGGTTGGTGTCATAAGGGGAAGGCAAGATGGCCGCGCCCATGACACCGTGTTCGGTGAGCAGGCTACCCCGGGTTTTCCCAATGTTACTGCTGATTTGACAACACCTCAGGGTGTCAGCAATCGAACTCAAAGCGTTAAATGGGATGGTTACAGGCCAGAGGGGGTGGGTTATGGGCCCCCAAGCGCTGTGCCGTTCGCTGGCAACCCCCATCAGGGGCAACTGCATCACTCTCGCTTAGCGGAGTCGGCGCCCAACCCAGCGGACAGGGGCCACTGGCAGCCAGGGCCTGGCAGCTGTGAAGCAGCGGGCATTTCCCCTGGTGGCTATATAGGTGTCAGCCCGGCTGGTTACCAAGGAGTGCGAGGTGTATTCCCCGAGCCTGGTGGGTTTGTTCATGGACCGAGAGGGCATCCAGTGCCAGGTGGGGAGTGCTTGCCTGTGAACCCCTTAAGTCCGGCAGATCTGAAACAGGTCTTGTGGCAGGCTGGGCTGGAGAGGTGCCCCAAATTGCCGACATTTTCCGGTTCGACTGACAGCAGCACGGTGCAAGACTTCTTAAGCCGGTTCGACACCATAGCCAATCTGTGTTGCTGGACAGCAGGTCAGCGGGGTCTAAACCTGAAATTGTGTTTGCAAGGTGAGGCCTACAGACTGGTTGTCCGCCAAGGCAATGATGATTACTGGTCCTTGCGTTCTGCGCTGCTGTGGCAGTACAAGCCGTGCATTGGTGATGTTGCGGTCCGAATATTCCGACAACGGAAGAAGGGCAAGACAGAACCGTATCGGTTGTTTGCCAACGAACTCCAGATCTTGGCGCAACAAGCCTATCCCCACTCTGATGAGTACAGTCGCCAAGCGATGGTCAGAGAACAGTTTGTAGGTGGGATAGCAGACGACTTCACCCGCAGGCTGTTGTTCATGGAGGGTGATGTCCCCATAGAGCGTCTGGTAGACCTGGCCGACCGAAGCGATCAGTTCGCTTCCCCACTTGGGCGGGTTAGCAAACCAGCGCCGGCCCCTATCTACCGGGCGTCTGCTGCAAATGACGAGTCACAGCTGGATAATGAAGACTCTGATGGGACCGAACATGAGGTGGAGGGGCTGATTTCACGCCTCAGTGAGGTCATGAGGTCCCAGGGTAGGGGAAAGAGAGTCAGTCATGGTGGATCAATCGATGGTCAGGTAGACTCGAGACGGCCACGTCGGGATGACAGTTACCGTGATGTCAGGACCCGTCACACCCATTACGCGGACCGACGGCCAAGCAGCAGAGACAGCCACACCAGCGGACAGACCAGGTCTCCACACTCCCATTTTTCTGACAAGCGGAACTACCCCTCTGGGAGACGCCGATACTCCCCTGACCGTTATACGGACAGGCGGGACAGAGACAGGGACTCCGACAGGGACAGGGAGCGTGAACGGCTTCGGCGAGAGAATCGCTGTTTCCGCTGTGGCCAGACTGGACATTACCGGTTGGGGTGTCGGGTTAAGATGGAGAGCAGACCTGGAGACTACTCGCCCCGTGAGACTGACAACGCTCGGTCGGAGCAGCCGAGACAGCAGGCTCCTGGGTCCCCAAACTAACTAGGGCTAGTGTCACCCCGGGGAAAGCTAGCCCAGTGACAAGTGACGATAATCCGGGTAGTAGCGACAAAGGGCAGGACAGGGCCAGGGAGCCACGTAGCGAGGGTGGGGGACCTCGGGTGCTCCGGGTTAGACCTGTAGCAGGTTGGGTCCTGCATACCAGGTTGTATGGGATGAGTTGCCCTATGCTGCTTGACACGGGTGCAGCTGTGTCGCTACTAGACAACCAAACTTACATGTCTATACAGGCGGACATGAGACCTCCCCTTAAACCTCTGAAAACACAGCTTCGCACTGCGGCTGGGGGTTTCATGAAGAGCTTGGGAGAGACTACCCTCGAATTTTCCCTCAATGGGATGAGACTGACACAAGAAGTAGTGGTGGCCGACTTGCCTGATCGTGGTGGGATACTGGGCCTGGATTTCCTGCATGATCAGGACTGCGAAATGTCGATGCGGGAAGGAATCCTGAGGATAGGTAAGTTTACCTTCGCCTTGTCGCAGGAGGGCAAGCAGGACCAGGTGGCTCGTGTCCGACTAGAGCAGTCAGTAGCCATCCCACCTTCCACTGAGGTCGTGGTCACAGGGATTGCAGAAAATAAGTTGCAGTATGCCAAGGGTAGCGACGCCTTGTTGACCCCTAGCGGGCGGTTAATGTCTGCAACCCAGGTAGTGGCAGGTGCATCCCTTGTAGGCTGCGGTACTAGGCATGTGCCTGTGGTGATCATGAATCCCACAGATGAGACAATCTTCCTGCGCAAGGGTGGCATAGTGGGGACTTTGCAAGCACTGCCCAGCGGTGAGGTAATCGAGGTGCCCCAGGTTGAGTCAGATGCCACTGGGGAAGGTGTGATTGACACGCGTCAGGTGACAGCATCTGATGCTGCAGACTTGCCTCTTGCATTGGAGAAGTTAGCAACCGAGGTGTCTCCAGAGTTGACTGTAGGTCAGCAAAACCGGGTTCGGTCACTGCTCCGGGAGTACTCAGACATCTTCTCGGAGACAAACGACACATGGGGGACTACCGATCTGGTTAAGCACCGTATTGATACGGGTCAGGCTTACCCGATACGTCAGCGCGCTCGTCACCTTCCTGTGGCTCAGCAGGAGGTCGAGGCCAGAGAGATCCAGTCCATGCTTGATAAGGGTGTCATTGAGCCGAGCACCAGTTCCTGGAGCAGTCCGGTGGTTCTTGTGAAGAAAAAGGACGGAAGTACACGCTTTTGCGTTGATTACCGTAAACTCAATGATGTGACGCGAAAAGATGCATATCCGTTACCATTGATCACCGACACTCTAGATGCACTGGCTGGCTCCGAGTGGTTTTGCACCCTGGATCTGGCCTCCGGGTATTGGCAGGTGGCCATGGATGAGCGTGACAGGGAGAAGACAGCCTTCATAACCAGACAGGGCCTCTTGCAGTGGAAGGTGATGCCTTTCGGCTTGTGTAATAGCCCAGCGCTTTTTGAAAGGCTGATGGAATTGGTACTGAGAGGCCTGTGCTGGCGGAGCTGTCTGGTATACCTCGATGACGTCATCGTATATGCCAAGTCCTTTGAGGAGACCCTAGATCGGCTGACCACTGTGTGGGAACGCTTCAGAGAGGCTGGCCTGAAGATGAAGGCCAAGAAATGCAATCTGTTTCAGACTGAGGTGCCCTACCTGGGGCATATTGTGTCCCGGGCAGGTATTTCGACAGACCCGGCTAAAGTCTCCGCCGTGCGGGACTGGCCACGACCGACCACGGTAAAAGAGGTACGGAGCTTCCTTGGGCTGGTGTCTTATTACAGGCGTTTCATTCCCGGCTTTGCGAGGGTGGCAAATCCCCTGACAGCTATGACAAGGAAGAAGGCTCCGTTCGAATGGTCGGACCGTAAGGAGGAAGCCTTTAGGGCTCTGCAGCAGGCTTTGTGCGAGTCGCCAATTCTGGCCTACCCCACTAGGGAGGATCCCTTCATCCGTTACACGGATGCCAGCAATGATGCCATGGGATGCGTCGTTGCCCAGCAGCAACCTGATGGGGAGAAGGTGATAGCCTATGCGTCGAAAACGTTCAGTCGTGCGCAGAGCCGCTATTGTACAACACACCGGGAGTTGTTGGCTGTGGTGACCTTCATCAAACAGTTCAAACACTACCTGTGGGGTCGACCATTCACTGTCGTAACCGACCACGCCTCACTGACTTGGCTCTTGCACTTCAAGGACGCGGAAGGTATGGTGGCCCGTTGGCTAACCACCCTGGGGACGTATGACTTCACCATTGTTCACCGTCCCGGTGCGTCCATAGGCCATGCAGATGCGTTGTCGCGCAAGGTGACCAGACCCTGTAAGCGTGCAGAGTGTGTCGACTGCTTACCAAGGAGGGTAGCTAACGCGAGTCTGGCAGCTGACGCCTCACGCGACACCTCTGAGCTGGCACCGCTACAGAGGGTGGAAGATGACCGACCTCTGATAGGTCGCGGTGCTGAATCTGCAGTGATGGAGATCGTTGCAGAAGGTGACAGGTTCGATTCCCAACTGCCAATTGCTAGTGGAGAGGCGAGTGATAGAGGCCTGGAGGCAGAGGTAGCTATGCTACAGTGGGCCCCAGGTGTGACTCTGGATGACATTCGCCGCTGGCAGAGCGAAGACGAGGGTGTGGCCTGTATGCTGGAGTGCAAGAAAAGCCGTACACACAGGCCACCATTCGCTCAGGTGAGAGATCAGAGTTACACGACCAAGTGTCTCTGGCAGCAATGGGATCGCCTGCGGGTGCGGAATGACATTCTGTACCGTGAAAAGAAGGCGAGCTGTGACACACAGGCTATCACGCAGCTGGTAGTCCCACCGCCCATGCGGAGGAGGTTATTTCTGTCTGTGCATTGCGATAGGATCGGTGGTCACATGGGCCACAGCAAGTCACTTGCTTCCCTGAAGAGGCGCTTTTATTGGCCACGCATGTCGGCTGATGTGAGCCGCTGGCTGACCTTGTGTCGTGACTGTGGTCAACGGAAACCAGCGTCAGTTCCTCACAAAGCGCCTCTCACACAGATGCCTGTTGGTGTACCGTGGGAACGGTTGGCTATGGACCTGATAGGACCTATGCCCGACACGGCAAGTGGGAACAAGTATGTGCTGGTAGTCGAGGACTACTTCACAAAGTGGGTCGAGGGTTTTCCCATTCCTAACAAGGAAGCCCAGACGGTGGCTGACAAGCTGGTTACGGAAGTGTTTTGCCGTTTCGGCTGCCCCAGACAGCTGCATTCAGACAGGGGACGAGAATTTAACAAGATTCTCAAGGAGATCTGCCGCATCATGCGGATTGACAAAACGTTTACCACACCTTACAGGCCGCAATCAGATGGCCTTGTGGAGAATTTCAACAGGTCTCTCCAGGACATGGTTTTCACCTATGCCAGACTGCATCCGCAGGACTGGGAAGACCATCTTCCATATGCCCTCTGCGCGTACCGTGCCACGGAACATCGCAGCACTAGGGTGTCCCCCTTTCGTATGCTGCTGGGCCATGAGGTCACGCTCCCACTAGACTTGCAGGTGGAGGGTCCACCCAGTGATAGGAGGCAGATGTGTGTCACAGAGTACTGTGAGTGGCTATGTGATGCCATGGAGATAGCTCACAGCATAGCTCGTCGTGAGAGCCGGAAGGCGGCCACACGCCAGAAAACCGCGTACGATATGCGTGCTACGCCGGTGTCCTTCCCAGTGGGTAGCTGGGTGTGGCGTTATTGCACAGCCACTGCCAAGGTCAAGGGTGGTGTCAGGTGGTCTGGCCCATTCCTGGTGATCGCTCGTCCCTCTGGCGTCAATGCCACCGTTCAACGGTCGCCGACTGAGAGGCCAGTGATCGAGCACGTCGATCACCTGAAGGAGTATGTGGTCGATCCTGATGAGCCACTGACCAGCTGGCTGGATGGAAATGGAGCAGGGCCCAGCAGTGACACTCCTGACGTGACTGGTGCCCCTCCTGCGCGTGATGTGGTGAGAGGGGAGGTTACCCCTCGTGATAATGTGAGAGGGGAGGGTACCCCTCGTGATGATGTGGGAGGAGAGGATACTCCTCGTGATGTGGTGCGAGACGATGATACCACTGGTGAGGTGGTGAGAGGAGACGATACTCCTGGTGATGAGGTGGCCGGAGATGACATGATGGATAGTCTGGTGGCCCCAGAGGAGAATGCTACGGGTCTTGACCCAGTGGGGGATGGTGAGGATGGTCCTCCTCTCAGACGTGGGGCGAGGATACGTCGACCCCCCCAACGCCTAGATGTGTAGGGCGTCGCACCTGTGGTTGTTGCTCGGGTTGTAAGGGTCTTGGGAATTTATGGTTCAGGCGGTGTAGTGGGGCACAGGATTCGGTTAGGTGGTTGGGCGGGGCACGATATTGGTGCCATGGGTTCCACGCAGTGTAAGGGGTGGTTGTTGTTTTATTTTTCCTTTCGGCTGTTTCTGAAGCACTGGGTGACATTCTGGATCCAGGCAGATCACTTCGGTGACGCCGTCCAGCATCAATCCCCAACTGTGAAGTAGAGGGCGGTTTACGTTACAGCCAGGTTGCCTCAGGTCGTCTTGAGCCTGTTGCGCCTGGCGTAATAGTATATTCCGTTTTTTTAGCTGTACTCTCGAGCCGCCGACCACGGTGTGCCTCCACAGGGTGTTGGCCTGGTATGGGATGTAACCGAGACAATTGACTGCCGGCAGTGGTATTGTGCTGGCTTTGGAGTACATCCACGGTGTGAGCGGGTGTGTTATCTGGGTAGGCGGTATGAGGGGGCGGGTACGGTATTATAGCCATCATGTTGACTGGTTACTCGGTACGTTAGTTATTGTATGTTAATGTTTCAATATGTCGAGATCTTTTCAGTAGCCAAATTTTTCTTCAACAAACTGACTGCATTACTGTCATTATTATTACTAATGCGATTGCATAATTTTTTTTTCTCTGTATCATGTTTGACTATATGTCATATCGTTTAAATTCTATGTCCAGAGTATGGATGTTACATTTTCATTCTGGTTCATTCTATTGTTTAAAACAACGCAACATGCTTGTTGTTGCCACCGGACTGTCGGAGGCTTACGTCTAGTAGAACCCACTGAACCGCTTGCGGTAGTAGTGGTGACCTTGCTTGTCGAATTGCTAGTGATTAAATTTACAGCCTGTTTATTGAGTAATTTGGGGTTATCTTTGGGGTTGATATTTGTACAACACGATGACCTATGTGTAAAGCGTGAAAGTAATGATCACCCGACTACACTTGCTGTTGTGAAGTTGTCTGAATACAGATGGACTCAATGACCTCGCTCGTCTAACGGCTGCCTTGGTGCCTGGTTGACTCCGTGACGGGACCGCAAGGAGCCCCAGCAGGGCGCTATATAGTGCCTGTTACGTTAGGGCGGGAGCCGTTCTAGCCGCTCTGCCATCTCTACAGCCGCCGGACTCTTACGGGAAACTTCAAGGCCCGGACACCAGCAGCGACACCAGTTTGATTGGTGTCCGCGGCGTCAGCGGCGGCATGGGCGCCCACCGTATCAGCAGCGTCCTCGGCATCATGGGCGTCACCGGTATCATTGGTGGCCGCGGCAGACATCGGCGGCGTCACCGCCAGCATCGGCGTGCGCGACAACACGGCGTCGTTATCGCCGACAGCTTCGGCGTCCGAGACAGCATCGGCGTCCGTGACAACATCGGCGTCTGCGACAACTTCGGCGCCCGCGACAGCTTCGGCGTCCCGAGACAGCATCGGCGTCCGCGACCACATCGGCGTCCGCGACAACTTCGGCGTCCGCGACTGCTTCGGCGTCCGCGACAGCATCGGCGTCCGCGACAGCTTCGGCGTCTGCGACAACAACGGCGACAACAACGGCGGCAGCATCGGCGTCCGCGATAGCAGCGGCTGCTACTGCAGCTGCGACGCTCACTGGCTGCCCGGATGGCGACGACGTCCATGACGACGTCGCCACCTGTGGTCGCTACAGCAGTGGACATCCTGGCTGCTGCGGCAGCCGACACTAAACTTTGCTGGTGTCAGGACCGGCCCAGCCGGCGGTTGTGACTGTTCCGGGGCATCCTCTGCGCGCCTGGCGTGACCATGTGGTGGCGTCGGTGCCGCAGGGCCTCGGGACGAGGCCTGGACGCCAGCACGGAATCGCTGCGCGGTCGGCCACTTCGGTGACCCAGTGACATCTCTGCGTCGCGGAGCGATACGGACTTTGCCGGGCTTGGCTATGCCGCCTATGAGACAGCGTCCACAACATCACACAGCTGCAATTGAACTCTATTACTGCCGTGTGTTCGGCTGTTAATATATGTGGTCATTACTGTGTTTATAGGTCATTCGATATATTGTCTTAATTGGGTTTACCATAGTTAGGTTTATGCCTTACATTTTTTTTTTTTTTTTTGATTATTTCCCCATTTGGATATATTCGTTCGAGGGCGAACGTTTTGAAGGGGGGGGGAGTGTGGTATTCGGGTGCCCATACTTTTGGCCGGGAGTGTAGTCTCGCGAGCGTTGCGATAGCAACCGAAACGGTGATGTCACCGCTTGGCTTGGGTCTGGGCGGTGAGTCAGCGGGGAGGCAGCGAGCGAGACGGTCGCACTTTTTAGGTAGAAATAGTTTTTGAGTTCTTGGATTCACCGCCCTGCGGAGCAAGGGGCTGGCAGCAGTTCTACCAATTGCTGCCAGGTAAGTGACACCGATAACGGAGTTCGTGACTTGTGTTTTATTTGGGTTTAAATAAATCATTGAAACTTTAACCACTTCGTTTCGCCTCAGTGCCTTCGCCACCACGTGTTAACGTAAGACCGAATTCGGAACGAACACCCAGTTGGGGTTGTCGAAATTAAGTTTAGATCCAATTAGAATAACACAACGAGAAGTACATCAAATTAAAGTAAAGACACTCCCCCCCCATTCCTAAAATATCACAGTACGGCAACGAAATAGCACATGGGGCGGATATGGAGGTAAGATGCACCCCCCCCCCCTTGGAACTGTGACCATGCACTGTGAAAGTCCTCCATTCAGGGGCGGATCTAGAAAAGGTGGGGGCCGGGGAGGCTTTACTCTATTAAAAAAAGCGTGACACATTTTTCTTATAACCTTGGTGTAGGGGGGGGGGGGGGCGGGAATAAATGTCTCTATTCCCAGGTCACGATGAATTAAAAGCAGAACCCTCCGCATGTAATGGAAAACGGATACACGATACTACATTGACGATTTCCCGATTCACGGTCATTTAATATTAAAATTCCCAGTTCACGATTAATGAAAATCCTTAATCACGGCAGTCGGCTAATACCAAATTCCCAGTTCACGAAGAATTATTTTCCTCATCCCCCGTTCACGGTGAAATGAAAAGCCCAATCCCGAGGAACGCAAATACCCCCCCCCCACCCCCACCCCCACACACCTTAGATGGCCTTGATTTTGCATGGAGAGAAAAATGTCATTCTTCCTCATATAAAATTTCATTGAAAAAGTTTCGACTTTAACAGTCCCTAAGAAGGCTTAGCATCTCTTTGCTTGAGGGGGATGGGTTTAATCCTCGCCCCCCTTCCTTGGATCTGCCTGGCTTGCATCTACAAAGTGTCATTTCGTGATGTATTTCATTGGAAAACTGAGTTGTTACAGTGTATGCTCATGTTCCCAAGGGACAACCCCCCCCCCTACTTATATCTCCCCCTGCCCGTTCCCATTCACTGTAAGCATCGCCTGCATTCGGCAGATTATCGAGATGCACCCCCCCCTTCCCCTCCCAATTATAAAAGCTAGTTCCGCCCCTATAGCGTCACAAGTGGGGCTATGTGCAACCCTATACTCGACCTACCAACTAGTCATTCACGTACATAATTAATGGCGGGTTGGGGGGGGGGGGGGTAGGGCAATGCTAAATGACATAGGCGAGGGGGGCGGTCCCTGGTGCAGTCGTTAGGCGTACTAGACTGTAGTCAATCAACGGGGCCTGGTCTTGTGTATGGCACATGTTTATTATAGTCAGGAATAAAACTGAACTTACTATGATTACGTAAACACCATTTCAACTTCCGATACATCAGGGGCGATCAAAGGGGGGGGGGGGGGGTTAGGGGGTTGCACCGCCCCCCCTTGGGAACCTGAACATACAATGTTAAAGTCGGTATCTCCGAGCAGCCCCCCCCCCGGTCGCAAGTTTTCAGAGAGCAACTTGGCAAATTCCCAGATCCGCTACTGTATATGATATATACATGCAGACATACAATAATATTACACACCTACTTTAAACCTACATAACTGTATTACTTTCAGAAATGCCAGTGTGTGCCATACAAGGTTGTGGGAATGGGGAGTATAAACTTCAGCAGTGGAAGGCGCAAGACTGTACGATACAGGTGGGATTCAAGCGAGACACAGGACGCTGTACATACCCGCCTCCTTTTGGATTATACTCATTCCCAACAGAGCTCAAAGGTCGCAGGAAATGCACCCAGTTGGTAAATAGGACAGATCCGAAAACAGGAAAAAACTGGATACCACAACGCTACTCAAGGATATGTTCTGTGCATTTTGTAGATGGTGAGCCTACGGTGCAAAACCCAAACACCACCTTGCATCTTGGCTATGCCCTGTTGGTGCCTCCAAGGCCACCACGTAAGGCACTCGCACCAAGGACACCCCATGATAATGATCATAGCACACGTACACTCACGGCCACGACATCAGAGTCCCTGGATGAGTCTAACGACATGTTACCTGGACCACATTTAGTCGACAATCAATGCACTGATCACGGATATGCTTTGCCCAATACTCCATGTGAAGAAAGCCTTCAAGGCAGCTACAGACGAAATTAAGCATCATAGAGAAAACATGGATGAATGCCAAATAAGTGTCAACACAACTCCGTTAATCAACAGGTTTATTGCCAGTGACAAGAAGGTGCGTCTAAACACGGGCCCTCCAAATCGTGGAATGTTAGAGGCACTGTATCACCATTTGTCCCCGAAAGTAAAGCACATGAGGTACTGGGATGGCAACATCAAAGTCACTGACACCAAGGTGCCTGGTAAATTCAAGGGTACGCCCAAGCAGTCTGGTCCGCAAAGGAAACTTCCTGGAAAAGAAAAATTCATCATGGTGCTCATGAAGCTTCGCACAGGAGTGCGAAATGACTTTCTCTGCGATATTTTTCAGAGTGCGGAAGGGACATGTTCCCAGATAATCAATACTTGGATACGCTTTCTGACCAGAGAACTTAAACCCCTGGCCTTCTGGACAGACAATGATGCCATAACGACAATGCTACCAGCGGGCCTTGCAGCCAAGTACCCACAACTTCGTTGCACCCTTGACTGCACTGAAATATATATAGATCGGCCTCGCCACATGCAGCTACAGGCGCATACCTGGTCAGACTACAAAAAACACAACACTGTTAAATATTTAGTGGGTATCGCTCCAAATGGCATGATCAGCTTCCTCTCAAGTGGGCGGGGACGGAGTAGCCCTGGTACATGCCTCTCTTACCACGCCCGCAAACGCCGCCTGGCAGCGAGTGCTCACGCTAAGATTGTTCACTTCCGGCGAGCGGCGGAGCATTCAAAACGAAGCGAGAGGTGAAATAAATTGTCTGGATTACAAGAAAATACATTACCAAGCAAAGAAATGAAAGTGCGACGAAAGTCCAAAAAGCTTTAGGAACGTCGTGGCGCACATTGTCGGGTAGGCACTGTATATTTATTCTGTTATGAACTTCAACTTGAGCCACCGGTCCGCGATTTCTGCCGATTTCTTGTTTTCGGCCGTGTCAGCGGCATGGCTCTCACCCCAGCTCCGTTTACGGGCGTGGTAAAAGAGGCATGTACCAGGGCTAGGGAGGGAGGACCTCAGATAAACACATCGTAGCAAAATCTGGTTTCTTGGACTGATGACGTCATACTTGCAGACCGTGGTTTCACCATCAATGCAGAACTGTTGATGCGCCACGCCAAGTTAGTGATCCCTCCTCCGAGTTCTGGATGGGAACAACAGACAGCTGTTGCTGTGGCCAAAACGAAGAAAGTAGCAAATGCCAGAATACACGTGGAGAGGGCAATTGGCCGGCTGAAGTGGTTCTCCATTCTGAACAACACAGCCCCAATTAGCCTAATTCCAATTCTGGATGACGTTGTCATCGTATGCGCTGCATTGTGCAATTTACTGCCCCCACTGGTCACGTAGATTGAATATAAATTATCTGAAATTACCTACCCTTTAATCTTCACAATTGGAGCAAAGCCAGCCGCCAGAATCTTTTCCACTAAATCCCACACATCCCCAGTGGAACCACCGGTAGCATTTGTCACACCCAATACTAAAGTCCCCGGCACCATCTATGTCAGCCTCATCTTTACACCTTCCCTCACACACTTCACATAGATACACAGGTTTTGTTTCCCTTCGTTTGAATTCCGTGTTGTTTTCCTTTTTTTGTTTGGTGGTGGAGTGGGTGTGTCACTCGTGGACGGACAAGGACTTGGCTCAGTCCCAGTGGCACAGGCTTGCGCAACTGGTGCTTGTGAAGCAGAGCTTGGCAAGGGACACGTGACCGAGTCGCGACTCCCATCAGTTGGGACAAGCATTGGGACCACAAACTGTGAGAAAATGATGTTTGCTGCCTCAGTCAATTCTTCAATTTGCGCAAGATATGACCTTTTGTGGATTCTTTTCAAATGATAGCCTTGGGCAGTGTAGACAAAGAAGTCGCACCAGTTGTAGTCCGTTACTGCAAGTTGCATAAGGATCTGTGTGTGGTATGGGTGTCTAGCTCTAAGTGTCAACTGATTGGTCTCATTACGATAAAGGTAAGGAGGAGGACAGGACTGGGGATTGGACTGTGCGATTCCGAGTGGACACTTGATCTCTAGACCTTCTTCGCAACAATCACAAGAAACAATGGCGTCAAGACTAGCCGCCATATACACTTTCTCAGGGTGAACAAATAAGCCACACTCTCTGGCCTGAACATACTTATGGCCCCTTTTGGTCATCAATTCTCCATACTTTCCTCTTGCCACTGGCTCCGTTTCTCTACCGTACTTTAATGCTGGAATATTTGGATTCAGGGTATTCCTCCCGCTTATGGCTCCCATCAAACTATCCATATTCCCAGCCTCTCCACCTTTGTTCAACTTACGAGCTTTGATAAGTGCGCTGTAGGCCTGTGAGGCTGTGATGCGGCCGACACGTTGCTCGATCCATAGCGGATTGTTTTTCTGACCCCTGGTAGCCACCTCAATTTCCTCAACCTCAAGCTTTGACAATACTAGGGTACATGCAGATAGTTAGTTCAACAAATTAAACGCGGTCCGCTCCCAACTTGGATATGTCGCGCACCTACCGTGGCCACACGGAGTCTAGTGTGGCTGGACTAGCAGAAAGTTGGCCTCCGTATGATACACATAGCTTCCCAATTGACGGGGCACGGACGCACTGGTGGTCACCTCTACCTCGGTCCCAGTGTTCACGTCATCGCAAGGCAAATAGGTTGCAGTTGCTTCAGGAACTGCGTACTGAAACGCACAGGCGTCGCTGCAATGCACATATAGTGCACCCATCAGTCCTTCCAGTGTTGGAGCCGCACTTTCCTTGGCTGGCGCAAACAGCTTTCTGGAAAGCGGCTTGGTGCCAACTGTGGAACCCCTTTTACTGTAATGTGGTTTTCGCCACTCCATCTCGTTGATGAGCTTGGGTTCTCCAGTCGCGTTCTTTGACGATGCTTTCCACTCCGCAGGCAGTGACGCACAGGACTTGCTGGTGTAACCCTGTTGCCAAGCAAAGTCGAGCTTAAACAGCAGAGCAGCTACGTGGTTGCAAGGGGATCCGAGTCTGTCACAAAGACCATGTACACAATGTTTAATCACATATAGGCTACTTCCATATATAGCTCAAATGCGTCAGAAGCAGATCTAGCAATGAAAAAGCGGGTTGGCGGGGGGGGGGGGGGGTTGCGGAAAAGTGTCCTCCAAAAATATGGGGGGGGGGTGGTGCTCGCGTAGACAGATCCACAGACCCTTATATATCTATAGCCATGCGAATCAAGATGTGGTATGTCGATGTGGTATGCGGGATTGTCCCCTATGCGGATAGATCACCCCACCTGTATCTATCATAATGGCACCGTACAAACACACCCTGGACATAAATGAATGAAATAAATGAATTTTCATTTATGTCTATGAACACATGAAGCGGTAGCATGTATTCTACAGCTGTACACGGGGGATACTTCTGCATGTCACACCGGTTCTATAGCCATGCATTCATTACGATGATACAAGAAATGTATATATGTGTTGAATTGTATTGGATAGTGACTGTATGTCCACTTTGAGTAGTTTGAAAAAATCTTACGACCATGCACAGGGGACGGGTTACAAGGGAGCGTCCATTTCCGATTAGAAAATCTTACCATGGGGGTGGGGGCCGAAAAAGGACGGAGTCCACTCAATACTAGGGGGGTGGGGTCCTCGCTTACAAAGGCCTTGATGCATCCACGGCCATGCGACTCAAGACCGGTTCTGTAGCCCTGAACTTAATTATGATGATACAAAAATGTGAATGTGTTGAATTGTATTTTATAATGAGTAATGTGAAATAAATAGTTGTGAAAATCGAAAAACGAAGTTGATCTACTTACCCTGCAAGAGCAAGAGCAGTAACCACTGACGATAGTCTCAGTTTTCTTCGCGATGGCGTTCCAGACTTTGTGCGGGTAGTGGTTTACGTTCATGGAAGGGGTACATTCAGATTTAAAAAAACAGTACAATGAATCCCTGGAAATTTCATGGTAGTAGACCTGTTTCAAAATAAAAATATGCCTTTCCTTCTTTGTAGTCTGTTAGGAGGCTGGTCCTCAAATCTTTTGCGCTGCTATCAACCAGGTACTCCGCAATCTCGTAATACATACAGGGCGGCCAGAGAAAAATCACCTTTTCTTCTCCAACCCAGCCTGTGGTCAAATCCGAGAGTGGATCTGGCAGAACCGTGTCATCAATTTTCAGTAATTGTTTATACCGGTCAGCTCGCGCACGATCTTCTTCTTTTGCCGTTGCTTTCTGTGGTACGGCAAAGTATTGCGCACCGTAGGCAAGAGCCTGTAGTTCGTCCTTATTGCCAGAGGTCGGCAGTCCACGATCTCGTAAAAATGCCTGAAGTCTGTCTTTATTCCATAAACAAAACTCACCGAAGGTAGCCATCTCAGGCCTAATTCAATATACTTGTATTTCCAAAAAATAACAAGAAGATAATAGGCAAAAACTATGTTTATTCGCCTTAAAAGTGCTGCGTTCACACGCAACCCGCCGTGATGACAGCAGACACGCGCGTTTGTTTATGTGCCGTGACATTACCCATAGTGCCTTGCGACGCCAGAACTACGAACTGGCTTATTGGTGGTGAATGTCTTCATGGTATCGACAACATACTTTTGCATTAACTTTATTCACGATGGCATTTAACCAGTGTCATTTCCTTCGCTATACTGGTAACCCCCCAGTGTGGTGTACGGTATTGACATACATTGCATTCCACTCTCCTGAATTGATATAGTGTATTGTAAATAAACTTTTTTTAAATGTATTACAGCGGTCAGGGTACGAGTATTCATGTGTATGCACCAAGTGTTCATTTTAGAATGAAGGATACTGCAAAAGGTAAATAACTTTCATTTTTCTCCCGGATACCTTTAATTTTATGACGCATGAGAACGCCAATGTCGAAATCATAATACATAATGTCGAGCGTTGCTGTCGTCGTTACAATACGAAGTATTCGTGCGTACGCGTTATATCAAGTGTGCTTTTAGATTAAGAGATAGTGCAAAAGGTAATTCTATTGTATTTGTTTTATTCCCTATACCCATAATTTATTGTCGCATCAGAAAGATAGTCTTTGCAAATCGCAATACCTACTGTCGACCGTTTCTGACATTTTTACACGTATACCACTACACACGTGTGTGTATAACTTGTTCACAAACAAAACATGCGTCATATGTATCAATGACAAGTCAACACAAACAAACATAGGGCATATGTAAGAATGTCTCACAAGATAACATTTATTCACTTTTAGTCCCCTACGAGTACAAACCTCTTCTCCCGCTTTCACACCTGCTCACGTATATCAAGATCATTATACAAGTATATGTATAATCATAATTAATGTGTGAACCTGAAATGTTATTACATGTTACTCGCGTAGATGAGTACAACAGCGTCTTATGTATAGTTCATCAAAGCGTACATCTCATGTAAACAAGGTGTCGTGTCACGCAAGTTGTTTATTGCATGTCAATGTATGTCCGTGTAGAATAAAAACATCTTAATTTAATCCAATGAAAAAAACATCCGTCCGCTCCTAATCTCTGTACATGTACGACAATTACGTGAATAACCACTCTCTAATGGCATATAACTACATTTTTTAGAGGGACGAATGCGTTAAACGACTTTTCTCGCTGTTGGCTGGGTGGACCTTCGAAAGAATCATTAGGTCGTGACGGTAGGTGACGCTTTGCCCCGAGGGACCCAGGAGTCACAGGCTCCACCCTAGGGTCCCGAAGCAGCGCATTGACGCTGCCGCCAAAATCAAACAGATTATTAAAAATAAACACATTTTAATTACTTTCTGGGAGTATCATGCGTATATCTTAATATTTCCTTATTCTATGCAACTTTCAAACACATTTTAATTACTTTCTGGGAGTATCATGCGTATATCTTAATATTTCCTTATTCTATGCAACTTTCAAATGTATTTGAATGTACTTGAATGTACTTTCTTATGTTGTGAAACAATCGGTATTTTTGGTGTTATTTGCAAGCGTGTTTATGTTTTCTCACCATGCCGTATCGAATGAGCATTCAAAGGGAATGAGCACCAAGGCGCGTATAAGCAATATATAGCGCTAACATTTACCGTCAGATGGCGCCACTTCAAGTACATTCGCACATGAGCTAACCGCCATATTTGTTTATCATTGCGCACAGCGTGAAAGTTGAAACAGCGGACTAAATCGCCTCGGATACCTTTATAATATGAGTAAAGACGTCAACTAAAAGGTTAAGTAATAGATTAAGTTTCCTAGAATAAGGAAATATTAAGATATACGCATGATACTCCCAGAAAGTAATTAAAATTTGTTTATTTTTTAAAATCTGTTTGATTTTGGCGGCAGCGTCAATGCGCTGCTTCGGGACCCTAGGGTGGAGCCTGTGACTCCTCGGTCCCTCGGGGCTAAGTGACGCTGTGCTGAGGGGGACATGAAATATACACAGCCTTCAAAGTCACGCCCCATCTCCGACCGAGCCCGCCCGGCCTCCTACCCGTTTCCTGCATTGGTTTCAGCGAGAAATGTTTTATATGATTCTAGCCCCATGTAAGTCTCCTTCATGTAACGCGTCATACCTTGTACATGATTGATTTGTACCCATTTGATTGATACATAAGGTTATAAATAGAACAGATGTTGTAGCTGGGTAATGGTATTCATGTATTGAATAAAAAACACTGCAAAATGGCTAAAGATTGTATTTATGTGTTGCGTTAATAGTCTCGTCATAATGATTGTATTTATGTGTAGCGTTAATATTATCGTCATAATGATTGTATGTATGTGTAGCGTTAATACTCTCGTCATAATGATTGTATTTATGTGTTGCGTTAATACTCTCGTCATAATGATTGTATTTATGTGTAGCGTTCATACTCTCGTCATAATGATTGTTTTTGTGTGTTGCGTTAATACTCTCGTCATAATGATTGCATTTATGTGTTGCGTTAATACTGTCGTCGATCGTTGCTTTCTGTTTCGTCTATGTCGTTACATAGCCTTTAACATAGTTATTGCAAACAAACAAACATATTACATATCTTATAGTATCTCACATGTCCTGTTTAACGCAAACATTGATTAGATATGTCATTGACGATTAATCATACTGTAACGCGTCAGTTGACGGGGACAATTGGTCATGTGGTTCCTCATATAGTGGTGAATGAGAGCTCGTATCGCAGATTCATTTAGATCTCATTTATACACTCTTACTATAACACGAGAACAAATACTTCAAACAATGATTAATTACCTGTTTAGTCACTCATACTTCCTAATTTCAATTTAAGTTTGTTCTGTTGTTGACGTCCGGCGAATGGCGGAGCATTGAAAACGAAGCGAGAGCTTCAGGAACATAGTGGCCGGCGCACATTGACGGGTAGGCACTGCATATTTATTCTGTTAGGACCTTCAACTTGAGCCACCGGTCCGGGATCGCGGTCTAATTTTAAGCCTGGTGAACGGCATGGCTCTCACCCTTGCTCCGTTTACGGGCGTGGTCAGAGAGGCATGTACCAGGGCTATGACACTCCAGCCTCCGCAGCCGCTCATCCAGCAGTCTGATCTGGACCCTGTTACATAATGTCCCTATAGTATAGCACTCTCTGCCTTCGCCTCACTCCCCCAAGGCTCAATTATTATGACGAAAATTTTCTATTTTCGTCATATGTCGGTCGGTCGTGTTTGTTAAGACGAAATATCGTAGATATGTCTTCTTATGTCGGAAGGACGATTTTTTTTAACAACAATGTTTGTTTGTTTGCATTTTTTCCTACCCTCTACTGCCCTAACGACAACAGCCATCGTTCACCAATATTTATGGAAATGTGGCATGTCTGAACCTCTACAATTTTAAAGTGATGGACTTTCCAATGTCAAAGGTTAAAGGTCAAGGCCATCCGATTAAAGGAAAAACGTAAAAGTGCTAAGGCTTGCTTAATATTTGTCCTAAAGAGATGCGACTAGCGTCAAAATGTTCCACTGATTAGGGGACACAACTTTAATATGGACCATTTTTTGGCGCGTAGGAAGAAGTTTCGCGCAAAATGACGTCATAGTTCACCTTGTCCTTATGTTCAAATTAGATGCACGTTGTTTTCCCTCTTAAACTTTCTCAATCGTCGTCAACCTCCAATGATGTATTCAGCAAGTCGGTATAACCCATTTCCCGAAGAAAAAATTCGCCGTCAATGACGTCACATGACGTCAAAAAAAATTAAATATTTAAATACGCATTAAATTCACTGTATAGTTAATATTGGGAATAGAGAGATCAGATTCGTGTCACTGAACGTCTAATTGTACCGCCTAGTTGTTTCTTAGTTAAAACAAGATACTTTCTATTTTACTTTTCCCGCTAGAGGGCCAAACATTCCTTATGGGGATTCCTATGTTAAAGTCGGCGCCGGATCAAGACAGCGTGGGCTGGGGGTGGAGAGGGGTGGGGGGGGGGGGTGGGGGGGTGGCAGTGAGTGAGCGGTTCGCGATAAGGCACCGTGTTGTTTATATATTGTGATGTGATTTATCGGGAGAGGCGGTCAGGCACAGTCGTGGGCAGGGAGGGGAGCAGATAACACACCATTAATAGAGCGCATTGATATTGTGTACAAAGAGTTCCGAATCAATCGTCCCCGCAGCCGCCCACCAGCCTCACGGACTCCTGCCCCTCCGACCCCCGCCATCCCCCTCCCTCCCTCGCCCACCCACACCAACCAGGGTTAATGGACTCCTCTCTGCTCATCCCCCACACCCATCCACCCGACTCCTGCAGCCCCACAGCCCGTCGACACTCATCAGACTCCGGCATTACTGGCCCGCCCCCGCCCACCGGCACCCACCAAACTTAAGATTTATGCACTCCTGTTTTTGTTCGTACCCTCTACTGACCTAACGGCAACAGCTATCGTTCACCAACTTTTAGGGAAATGTGGCATGTCCGAGCCTCTACAATTTTCAGGTTACGGACTTCCCAATGTCAAAGGTCAAATGTCAAGTCCCTCCGATTAAGGGAAAAACGTAAAAGTACTAAGGCTTGCTTAATATTTGTCCTAAAGAGATGAGACGAGCATTAAAATGTTCCCCTGATTAGGGGACACAACTTTGATATGGACCATTTTGTTGCGCGTAGGAAGAGGTTTCGCGCAAAATGACGTCATAGTTCACCTTGTCCTTATGTTTAATCTAGATGCACGTTGTTTTCCCACTTTAACTTTCTCAATCGTCGTCAGCCTCCAAAGATGTATTAATAAAGTCGGTATGACCCATTGTCCGAAGAAACTTCGCCGTCATTGACGTCTTATGACGTCAAAAAAATGAAATATTTAAATACGAAGTAAATTCACTGTATAATTAATATTGGGAATAGAGAGATCGGATTCGGGGAACAGAACGTCTAATTTTACCGCCTAGTTGTTTCTTAGTTAAAAAAAAGAAACTTTCTATTTTACTTTTCCCGCTAGAGGGCCAAACATTCCTTATGGGGATTCCCATGTTAAAGTCGGCGCCGGATTCGGAATGACAGTGACTGAGCGGTTCGCGATAAGGCACCGTTACGGTATTGTTTACGTATTGTGAGGTGATATATTGGGAGAGCCGTCGACCGCAGTCATGGGAAGGGAGGAGAACAGGTTCCACCGCCTTCACCCTCACTCGTCAGAATTATACACTCCTGCCCCCCCCCCGTCTTCCACCCTGTCCACTCACACCCACCTTGCATGGGCGCAAACAGGGAGCACGTGCCCCACCCCCCTTTCAGACCGGCCTGTGCGGAACCCATTATTGTGCCCCCCCCCCACTCCCCCCATTTCAATAATTCCTGCGCACGCCCTAGCAGCACCAATTTCATTCCCCCCTCCCCCCCCACCCGCCCACCCACATCAAAGCAGGGTTAATGGACTCCTGCTCTGCTCACCCCCACGCCCATCCACCCGACTCCTGCAGCCCCCAGTGTAGTGAGGAGCAGTGAGGTTGAAGTCACGACCAAGCCCGACCGAGACATTGCAACGCAGGTAGAGGGGTTGAAGCGACCCTGACGTGGCCCGGGGTGGTCCTTTAATATGGCATTAAATTGGTGGGCAGAAGATGCGTTACACGACGCGCTCCTCACGTCACCGGCACAAACGACGGTTTTACCTGTAATTCCGTTAATATCGGTTAATTGCTCATTGCACATTGCTCAAAATAGAGCCTGCGATGCGCACGTTGTCGGATGAATGCGCTATTTGGCTCAAATTTCCCTATACGCGCTGTTTAGCCCGAATTGTCCCGTATACGCGCTGTTTATCCAAAATTGCCCCCTATATGCGCTGTTCAGCTCAAATAGCCCGTTATATTCGCTATTTAGCATAAATTACGCGTTACATGCGCCTTTTAACCGACAATTACCCGCTACATGTGCAATTTAGCCCAAATTGCTCGTTATACGCGCTGTTTAACCTTAGTTGCCCCTTAGATGCCCAGTGTACCTAAAATTTCCTGCTATACTTGCTATTTAGCCCAAATTGCCAGTTATGTGCGATATTTAGCTCAAATTGCCCGCTGAAAGCTCTAGTTTGCGAACAGAAAGCTCTAGTTTGTGAACAGAAAGCTCTATTTTGCCAACAGAAAGCTCTATTTTGCCAACAAAAAGCTCTAGTTTGCCCGCAGTCACTAATTGACCCCTCAAATCGAGATTTGACCCCTCAGATCGAGATTTTATCCCTCACATCGAGATTTGACCCCTCCGATCCATATTTGACATCTCAGATCCATATTTGACATCTCAGATCCATATTTGACATCTCAGATCCAGATTTGACCTCTCGGATCCAGATTTGACCCCTCAGATCCAGATTGACCCCTCAGATCCATATTTGACATCTCAGATCCATATTTGACATCTCAGATCCAGATTTGACCTCTCGGATCCATATTTGACCTTTCAGATCCAGGTTAACCCCTCAGATCCAGATTGACCCCTCAGATCTAGATTTGACATCTCAGATCCAGATTTGACCCCTGAGATCCAGATTTGACATCTCAGATCCAGATTTGACCTCTCGGATCCAGATCTGACCTCTCGGATCCAGATTTGACCTCTCAGATCCAGATTGACCCGTCACATCCAGATTGACCCCTCAGATCCAGATTTGACCCCTCAGATCCAGATTTGACATCTCAGATCCAGATTTGACCTCTCGAATCCAGATTGACCTCTCAGATCCAGATTGACCCCTCAGATCCAGATTGACCCCTTAGATCCAGATTAGACCTCTCAGATCCAGATTTAAATTGACCCCTCAGATCCAGATTTGACATCTCAGATCCAGATTTGACCTCTCGGATCCAGATTTGACCTCTCAGATCCAGATTAACCCCTCACATCCAGATTGACCTCTCAGATCCAGATTTGACCTCTCATATCCAGATTGACCCATCAGATCCAGATTGACAGCTCAGATCCAGATTTGATCCCTCAGATCCATATTTGACATCTCAGATCCAGATTGATCCCTCAGATCCAGATATCATTCACAGACGCCTATTTTGCCTTTCAGATCCAGATTGACCCCTCAGATCCCCATTCGACCTGGACATCCACATTTGCCCTCTCAGATCCCGTGTAGTCATCTGGCATCCCCACTAGACCCGTCAGACCCAGATTTAAT
>OZ025260.1:22090896-22124792 GCA_964019135.1 Arenicola marina | reverse complement strand
TGAAGTTATAGAAAAAAAGTTCTCGGAACATATTCGGTTACCTTTTTAAATGTTTCAAATTGTGGGGAAATAGACCCTAATAACTTAACGGTAACTACCACGACCGTCATAGCCAACCCGATTGGAAACTGGAGGTGGTCTAACGTTAAAGAAATCGGTGGGTAAGCACAACGTTAAATATTATTGATAGCAGTCTAAAAACTAATAAATAAAGTTACATGATTGTTTTCGATATCATGATTGTTTTCCAGAAAAACTGTTACAATTAGATTAATTCCTGTCATGAATGTGGTGTCACGTTACATGTATTGATATGATGGTGTGTCCCCCCTACCCCCGCCCCCCATCCCCCTACCCCACCCGCCCCTTTCGACTCATCCCTTTGACACCTTACGCAATTTAAATAAGTATACAACTTGACAAGAATATCCCCATTCTGTCTCGACATCCTTGCTGGTCCGTGTAATGGCCCTGTGTGAAGCTGCCAAGTGATTGGTGTCCATGGCCCCCTCTCCCTCTCTGGGCGGGGGTGCGAGAGTGGTGATGGGCGGGGGTTACCAAGCGGCCGGAGGAGGAGGAGTTGTTGGTGTCCATGGCCCCCTTTCCTTCTCTGGGCGGCGCTGCGTGGGTGGTGATGGGCGGGGGTTAGCAAGCGACCGGAGGAGGAGGAGTTGTTGGTAGCTATGGGGAGCGGTCGAGGGGCCTGCCCCCTCCCACTAGGCCGGGTGGGGCCCGGGTTAATAGGAAGGAAAGCCCTGTCAATGAACGCCAATTACAGAGAGGGGCAGTTCGAGTGCTATACCATCGATCAGGGAGAGCTATTGGCTGGCTGGCTGGCAGGTTGGGGGGATCCCATTCACCGGGGGTCGCTGGGTGGCTTGACTGGGCTCCAAGGTGACCGCTAGGTGGACATACGGGGGGAGAGTGATTGTGATTGGGTAAGTCCGGACCCTGTGGGTGGTCTGGGGTGGTCTGCGATGGTAAATGCCAACTTAGTTTAATAAATAAAAAATAATATATTAGTAGGCATTTAACGAAAGCGCGGAACCGATCAAGTGATGTCGCTCAATTCCTTGCCCCGCACTTAACAGAGGCCCAAGAGAGATAGAAGCAGACTTGAAGAAGACCGAATGAGACGAAATAAGAATTGAAGAAGGCAAAAGGAAACAGGAGACTTGCCAGAGACGGCAAGACGAATGGGACAGACAGAGAGGAGACAAGAAGAATTTGAAGGAGACAACGAATACTTGAAGGAAATAGACTTGAAGGAAATAGGCTTGAAGGAAATAAACTTGAAGGAAATAGACTTGAAGACAACAGACTGGGGACAAGAAGCGTCGAATTTAACAATGTTCCGTAAGAGGATTTTGAAACAGACATTGTGGATTTGCTCATGAATGTTCAATTGGGGCAGGATACCTGCCTGGACAATGAGACGGGGTTGGATGAAACATGCCCATAGACTACTTCGCAAATCATAGTACAGATTATTCCACTGTGAGGCGCCACTGCATGTGCAATGCATTCTGGGTATTATTTTGGTCTTAGCGGGATGTCAAAATGGCGTCATCGCATGACAACGTATTTGTAGACACATAAACATGCAATATTGTCATCTATGTAACGGAAAAGTTACGTAATCTGGATGTAAGTTAGACATACTCATTAACTTTATACATGCCTTGCCAATACGCTGGAAATATGGCATTTATCTCCATAGAAAATAATCAAGATAACACCAAAATATTTCCCAGAACTCTTTGCGCCAATCACGTTTTTTCCAAGATGGCGTATAATTGCGAAGTCGTGTATACGCCGGGGCCGGGGCTCGAACCCATGATGTGTTTAATGTTTAGACTAGTATTACACCTTCGTAAGATTTCACAAACTCATTGGACTGTGGGTGTGGGGAGCAGGGGACCAATTTACATTTGCGTTTTTGAAAAATAATTTTCCTCTCTCGAGAAAACCACAATGATACTATTGGTCGTTGTAGTTGGTCAACAAAAGCGATTTAAAATGATGGCGAAGATCCAGATAATTGCAATGACAACATTTGGTCCTTAAATTATAGAAGTAATAATTGGAATGAAAAATTAAACTGCCCCCAACCCCTCTATGTATCAAGGCGACAATGTACGACCATTCTACCCCCCTTCAGCCCCACCACGCCCCCCCCTAGCATAATCAATTGCTGACTGCAGAGTCTGCAGACTGCAGACTCCAGTGGGCCACTTCATAGTCATTTGTGTACTTGACTATCAGTTTCCTTGTGGGTAAACACATTTCTTTAGGACCCGTCACGGCTGGGAAGGAGGGCGTAAATTAGATTGATACCACGGCAAAAGATACCCCTTCAAAAGCAACACAAATTTATGAAGTTACCCAAAAGAATTGTTATTTCACATGTCAACCAACACCAATGTGATACACTCTAAATATATAACATATCACAGGAAGGAACCCAAACCAAGCCAAGGTGTTCACATATATAGCAACTTGTGGAATCAGAAAGAAATCGTGAAGTAGCAAGGAAGGCCATTTGCTGTATAAGCAGCCCTTGATCAGCGAGATAGGCTACGGTTAAACGGCTACCGTTCACGCGAACTTTGGAAGGCGAAACGACGCGCCGAATTACCTTTACTGTCTCTCTCTGCATGGCTGGGGTTAATACGGGTGTGGTGGGCGGGGGTGTGGCTGGGAAGGAATGGGGTGGGGGCGAGGGCCGGGGTCGGCGGGGTGGGGTGGGGGATGGAGGGGGGGGGGGGGTAACGGTCGGCACCGTTAGGCCGTGATTGTGGGCTTCTGAAGGTCCCTGAAACCCTTGATCCCGTAGCGCGCGAAGACTCCCGCGAGAGCAGACGACATTGAGAGCAGCGGCTGTCACGGAGCGCGCGAAAAGCCCCCATAAGCAGACGACACCGATGGCAAGCTGTCACGGCCTTCGCGCGGTGAGCGGGGCAGGGAGGGAGGCCTGGCTTTTTGGCGATAGAATCGCCTGAGGCGGGTCTGCATGGGTCTGGCGGTGGTCGGTCAGACGCGGCTGGATCACAAGCCATTCGGGCCATCAGTGGGACTGGGCAGGCAACTGGGAGGAGAGGAAGATTTCAGAAGCATTGACTGAAGGCGTGGATGACAGGCTTCGCATCATTGAGCCAAGGACGGCGGAGGGAAGAGACAGGGAGGAGCGAGAGGCAGACAGTAACCCAGGCCTCTGACATGCTTTGAACCCTGCTGATCTGGCGCGCAGATCAACTTAAGCCTTCCATTGGAAAGACCGAAAGTGTGTTAGCTAATGAAAACGCTCACAACCTTGAGGGTGTCTTAAAGTAAAACTACCGGGGAATATGAAGGCGCGGATAATCCTTTCTCACAACCAAAACTCGAGAATCAAAACTGAGGGCGTGATGTTCAGTATATCAACTCAAAAAAGATAAAACGATAATTGAGTAGACAATGCGTAAGTGTCCAACATTGACAAGAACAGCCCAGGCCGTAGTGATAACGATGGGCGATTAACCTTGCTGTCCTCAATCAAAGAAAAGGACCAAAAAATTTGATCGCTCAAAATCGCTGGATTTCATCTCGGGGGGGAAACCAATTGCCTGCGGGGTCGGCCTACGGGAGGCGCCCGCGGATACCTACGTCGCTTCAGGCTAAGTGACCGCATCGGCTGTCCGCCTGCCCGTCTGTCCTTCCCCGCCACGTCCCCGCTGGGTGAGCGGGAAGATTGCCGCCCACTTGCGACAGAAACAGCGAGAGCGCGGGCGGGGACAGTGCGCACGTTGGGAACATAGAGAGAGAGCGAGAGAGAGGGAGACAAAAGCACAGGAGCGATAGAGAAATAGAGGGTGAGAACTGACAACAGGCATCGGGTGGATATTCCGACCATTGACGACACGGTTGTCGGTCCCTGTTCTTCCTCATATCGTGCCGGAATAGGCCTTCACACACATAGACCCCGTCACTTGGCCGCCACGTTAGCACCAGTGGATAGTGCTTGCCGTCAGCCGGGACACTGTGTGTAGCCCACTTTCTCGGTGTCACCGAGAGGGCCCCAGCAAACGGCGAACATATGGAGGACTCATTAATCACCCTGCTCGTTGTGACAGCCAGGTGAGCCACTTAAACCTGCCGTGTTTATTACCACACTAAACGGCTTCTGTTTTACTAAGGTCATATATATATATATATATATACTTCATATGATATTGATCACATAATGATGTGTTGATGTGGTTTGTAAAGGCATCTTCCAAGTCTCCTTTACTCTTTCGAGTGTTGTCTGTGATGAGTTTCTTCTCTTCCAAGTCTCACTCTCCTCAAGTCTTATTTCCTCTTACAAATCTCATGTCTCTGCCAAGTCTCATTCGGTCTCTTCCAAGTGTCCTGTCTCCTTCAAAAATATCTCGTTCTCCCTTCCAAGTTTCCTTCTGTCTCTTCTAAAAAGTCTCATTCGCCCTTTCTAATCTCCTGCTGTCTCTCCTTAAAGCATCAGTTTCCCTTACACGTCAGTTTCTGTCTCTGGCATTTCTCATCTCATTTCCAAGTCTCCTTCCGTCTTTTCTAAAAGTCTCATTTGCTTTCCAAGTCTCCTTCTGTCTCTTCTAAAAAGTATAATTTTCCCTTCCAAATCTCCTTCTGTCTGCGCCATTTTCTCATTCTCTCCTTGTTCACGAGGGTCGGCTAATATCCCATTCCCAATTCAAGAAGAATTGTTTTCCTCATTCCCAGTTCAAGGTGAAATGAAAAGCCCATTCGCGAGGAACGGAACCACCCCCCCCCCCCTTATAAGTCGCCTTGTGTCTCTGTCAAGTCTTCTTCACCAAGTCCCATTCTCTCTTTCAAGTTTCCTTCTGTCTCCTCCGTATCTCCTGGGGCTGCATGTATAGCTCAGTGGGTTAGAGCTCTCGTATGGCACATCGGGCTCATCTTAATTATATAAGAGCTACCGCTTAATTATTATATGGGTATGCCTTAAGTAGAGGGGTATCCATTAAAGTAGAGGGGTATCCCTTAAAGTAGAGGGGTATCCTTTAAAGTAGAGGGGTATCCCTTAAAGTAGAGGGGTATCCATTAAAGTAGAGGGGTATCCCTTAAAGTAGAGGGGTATCCCTTAAAGTAGAGGGGTATCCCTTAAAGTAGAGGGGTATCCATTAAAGTAGAGGGGTATCCCTTAAAGTAGAGGGGTATCCATTAAAGTAGAGGGGTATCCCTTAAAGTAGAGGGGTATCCATTAAAGTAGAGGGGTATCCCTTAAAGTAGAGGGGTATCCTTTAAAGTTAAGAGGTATCTCTTAATTATTTGAGGGGTACCGCGTAAATATTTAAGGGGTATCCCTTAAATATTTAAGCGATATCCCTTAAACATATTTCGGGATCTATTTTAAATTTGACGCCGAACTCTTAATTCTGATCAATGATAGAGCTTGTAACATACTGTCATCAACCATCGCTCGGTTGCTCTAGGGACGCCTGCGCGCCAGATCCGAGCCCGGTTCCAGAACCGTTAGCGATTCCGATAAGGGAGGTTGGTTGGTTATTCAGGACGCTTTAACCACTTTTGGTCATATCGCGTGTCAATGGGAGAAGGAAGGGAGAGTGGAGCCATGTCCCCGGGGGTAACCCCCAACTCTTTACGAAGAAGGATATGGGATCTTTATCCTGCGACCACACAGACATGGCCACAGCAGGGCTCGAACAACCGACCCACGTGCCGTTAGGCTCTCAGGTGACCAGAGCACTCAATGCGAGGGCTCTAGCCCACTAAGCTGTCGCGCCGGCCCCCGATAAGGGAGGAAAGCAACAACAAAAGCCCAGCGGCGGATATACTTGTGACACACTGACAACAGATCAAATGCAACTAGGCCAAAGTGTTTCTCACACATCGTGATTGCTTCGAAAGAAGCGATACCCCCTTAACTGTCAGTACATACCCCGTAATTTGTGCCAATGACAATCCTTCTTTTAACAAGCAGCATTGAATGAAACGCGTTCTGTAAAGTAGACACAATTAAGGGTTTCCCCTTGAAGTTAAGGGTCACGTCTTAACACTATGGGGTACCCGTTAAATATTTAAGGTGCACCGCTTAAATAATTAAAGGTGAGCCCCATGTGCTGTCATACTCTCTCGCATTGAGTGCTCTGGTCACCTGAGAGCCTAACGGCAAGTGGATCGGTGGTTCGCGCCCAGCTGTGGCCATGTCTGGGCGGTCGCAGGATAAAGGTCCCATGTCCTCCTTCATAAAGAGTAGGGGGTTATACCCGGGGACATGGCCCCACTTTCAAACTCTTAAACTCGTTGATTGAGGTCTTGAATATATATAGAAGATATATAAGAACATTTTGGATTAAATTGCTATCGTTGGTAAAAGGGGTAGTGGCTATTCTGGCAAATGGCTAAATTGAGACCTGTACCGAGCAGCTCTTCTCTCCGATCGCACCAAGTTTATCTTTGACGCCAGCTTATTTATTGTGACCACAGATCAAAATTACAATAGACATAAACGAAGAAAAATATGCCGGGGGACATGTCTGGCGTCATGCATTATTAAGCAGTTCGCTGAAGGCCTCAACGGAAATCACCATGGCCACAATACAGGCTAACTGCCTACATAGGATGGATGCGACTGATGGATGGAGGCGGGTGGTGGGGTGGTGAGGTTGGTGGGGTCGGAGGGAGAGGGTTGTGGTCGATGTGGCCACAATGAGGACAGACAAAAAGAAGAACATATTATGTCCCCATGCGTTCTGTTTAAAAGAGATGGTTTCGGGGCGAGCGGGAAGAGAGTGGGGGGGGGCATACTATTGGGTCCTCCTAAAGTGCATTTGCCTTGACCCTGGCGAAAAACTATTTTTTCTTCAAGCAATTGCACAGCTCAACATTTACTGCGACTGTTGGTTATGTTCTATATTTACTGAATTCGAATCCCTCCAATATAATAAATTAAAAACCTTAAATAAAATGAAATGGTTGTCATAAAACTTATATTTGTATATGGCTAATAATGCAGAACTAAGCACATGGAACTTGGCATTGTATTTGGGCATATTAATACGAAGAGCTAAAAACAATTCATTAATAAGAAGCTCCCATACCAGTTGCCGACTTTCATTCCTGAGTAGAACACCCATGTAGCATTAGGGTGCATTAAATGAACAAACTATGCTTTTTATGTTCTCGCATAGATATAGCCGAAAGGTATGTCCAAACAGACCGCCAACAATTTGACCACCATGCAAGGATAGCTCCCATGAGAACCAGCATTGGTGGATGAATAGTGGGACAGATGCGCTGCAAACCACTCTGGTCTTCTCGACATTACCAATGCGGATTCCCTTGCTTAGACCCCCTCCCCCAAGCCCCTCCCGGGAGCGGGGCAGAATTAATTCCTAATTGATTAACTGGAGCTTTTAATGTATATAAAGATATATATATATATATATATGTCACCAGAAATAACTTCCAACAGAAAACGAATCCAGGACCGAGGTAAATCCACCAAATACATTGTTGGTTTGGGTTTAGCCCAGTACTTAAGGTCCAGATGGGACTCAATATATCAATATATTACGCCGTCGAACTAGGGCGGCCTGTACAGGCAGTAAAGTAGTTCGCTGCATATTACGACCGCTAGTGGTTTATCAATTATTTACAGTTTGCCAGAGAGGACTATGGTGATGTCGTCTTCGAATATTAACTGGCACTAAATATTCTAACGATGAACATTTTTTAGTTAAAAACTCCGCTACAAAACGTCGCATGTTGCTATTCCAGATATTATGAATTCAACACAAAAAAACACCTCGTTGCCTCCTTTAAAAATTACCAATTCATCTGAATATTTACATAAACCCTTCACCTGTGCCTATATTTAGCAATTATACCGAAACCTGCAACTACGTCACTTGGGGCGAAAATTACGGTATGATCTTTGATATTTGATGCCATAGTGTACAGATTTAATGACTGGAACTTGCCATGAACCATATAATTTGCACAACCACCCAGATGGCTTCAATATTTACTCTTCTGTGGCTATATTCTAAGTTAATTCTACGAATTAATTTACCTAGAAGGGGGCTGTAAATATACCAGAGGCGTCTCGTAGACCGACAGACACACAGACAGACAGACAGACAGACAGACGCATTGTGTGGCGTTTCGTTACGCTGGTTACCAAGGCAGAGTGACGCCTTAAGCTACGTCAAACCCGCCTTGGTTTTCTCCGCTGATTGGACGCGCGGGACGCTTGTGAGGAGATTCCTCAAAGTGAAAGTGACATTTGCTTCTGGCGCTCTCAATTATAGATACGCGTTTCAGCCACTGGCGGTCTCCATGGAAACCAAGGGCGCCGAAAGTCGTTGTGACATGACATTAAACAAGAGGGATTGCCAATTTAAGACATGTAGCCGGTGGATAACGCCTCATGTTGCTTGGCAGGTTTCTGGCTTTGAGTCCTGGCTCGTTAGTCCCCTATTACCCACCTAAAACACCTTGTTACTTTTGTATATAGTTCATAGATCTATCCTACTGCGTAGCTCTTTTGTCGTTTTATCATGTTTACAATAATTCTTTGTCTCGTTTTTGCAAATATATGAACAGGGTTTGTAAGTTCAGAAGCTCATTAAGGCCACGTTGTTTTTATGAAGTCGCGATTAGAACATTTTCTTCCGGTATTAATAATTTACTCTCGGTTTAAAGCTACTCCTACAAAAATGTCTATCCATATCCCAACTTTGCAAATATGCTTTTCAACACAAAATGTAAAGAAATAAAGACCTGTTTACATTACAACTTTATCTTAGGTCATAGAGTAAAAAAGGTCAGCGATTCTCAAATTTTGATGACGTACTACGCAAGAAAGCTACGTTTTCCCACTCCATTGTGAAAAAAAACACATTTGCAACGTGTATTTTTTTAAATGTATTGCCCATTGCATATTTGTCTTGAAGCAATAAGGACCCATAAATATCCTTTCCATTTAGAGGGTGGGAAACTGTATCAGTGGGATACTGGCTGTATGGGTAGCTCTAATATTTCGTGCCCGGTTTGACGAATTGATTCCTGGTTTGAATATTTATCTCCTGGTTTGAATATTTATCTCCTGGTTTGAATATTTATCTCCTGGTTGAAAAATTGTCAATAAACTAAAAAATTTGTTTCCAAAACATGCATGATCCTAACGAGCTTTCGTACAATACACGCAGTAATATTTGGCGCAGATCTGTACAACACATAGACCTATATAACTGACCCGATGTACGCGATAAACAGAACTCATTATTCAATGCGTAAACCTTAGCGCAATAAACAGCTAACAGTTAACAGTTACTCTTCACTATGCCCATTAACTGACAACTACGTATGGTATGTCAGATTACTCGTAAAAATATGAAATTGACTGCATAAGCGGTCTATTAAAGATAACTTGGATGGTAAGACAAGATAAGATAAGATAAAGTTTTATTTAACGTCGGTACGATGTTCTCCCATGCCATCGCTATTATTAGCACCAGTACCCGTCATCATTCAGAGAGTTAAACCAGCAGACCTGGGTCCACTTATTTCACGAATTTCACCCATTCGACCGATTGCGTCCGGCATCTGAAACGTAAATATGGGATAAAGAACCCACATTTTTTCCATTGTGTCCCAACACATTTAGACCACCCTGATTAGGACCGTAAACTCGAGGAAACAGTCATGTATATTTATATTATCAAATATTCTGTTACGATGATGATAAATATGAATATAATTTAACACGAACATGACGCATGCTTTATATCTGAATCCCATGAGAGTATAGCAGGAATTTTCTTATTCAGTGTGAGGAACGGATTTGGTTTGGATCAATCGATGAGCGAAAGCCGCATACATTTGTTTTGCCTCACCGTTCTCTATAATGGATATCCGTGATGTAAATCCTTAAACGAAGGCCCATCAGACAACCCTTGGGAAAGGGGAGGAAATTACGCGCCAAATTGGACCCCGAGTGTTTTTTGTGTGTCAATTTACACTTCTCAGATCATATTAATGATAGGAACAGTTTATCGGGGAGGACTCAACCGCAAAGAGGAAAACGGTTGATAGCACCACGTTAGCCTCCTGTGTCAGCTCAGTGACGCACCAAACACAGTGTGTTCGTGTCAAATATTTACTGATGACAGTTCAGCGTGACTCGCATGCGGCGTCGTGAAGAGCCACGGGGATGTGAGCGAGGCTCCCTGTATGGGTGTCCACGGGGAGGAATGTCGCGGCCGCACCTCGTGGCAAGACTTCCGGTGGTATTGTACTTCCGTTTGTGTTGTGCTTCCGGTGGTGTTGTGCTTCCGGTGGTGTGCTTCCGGTGGTGTTGTACTTCCGGTGGTGTGCTTCCGGTGGTGTTGTGCTTCCGGTTGTGTGCTTCCGGTGTTGTTGTACTTCCGGTGGTGTTGTCCTTCCGTTGGTGTTGTACTTTCGGTGGTGTTGTACTGTCGGTGGTGTTGTACTTCCGGGGGAGTTGTACTTCCGGTGTTTTACTTTCCGTTGGTGTTGTACTTCCGGTGGAGTTGTACTTCCGGTTCATGAGTGCCACGCACGCGTCAGTCGACTGGGCAGGTGTCTACATCCGGGGACTACCGTATGCCATGTAAAACTAAACGCGGCCCCGTCCCCGCCCACAGCATCGTCGTATCCATAACACGGCGTTTCACTCACCATTCGGGTCATTAAGTGCCAGTATTTGGGGGTCACGCGGGGGTCAGCGTCGTAGGGTGGGGGTCGGCGATAGCGCCATGGCTAATGACCCAAAGCTTCCCGCCTGACTCTGCTCGGACCGATAACATGGCCCCAGCGGACCCCCGAGCCACGGATCCCAACTCTATTGTGTGAGGGAGGGGGGGGGGTGAGTTCATGGTGTGTGTGTATGTGGCCGGGGGGGGGGCGGATTGTGGTCCTCGCATGTACTGATGGCTACATGGTAAATTGCTCTCGGTGCAAACCTCCCTTTGACTTGTGACGTCGTTATCTGTCCCAATTTTGCGAGGTGGCTCCTCGCCTCCACCCCCAAAGGATGTAGGGTGGCCACCGCCACACAAGGTGGCCGCCTGGTTTAGTGATGCATTATATTCCCGAACTCGCTTTGAAAATACGTCCATGAGGTTAACCTACCGTGGGCTCATCGCCCACCGTGGGGCCCATGTAAAGTGTGGCCGCCTCATTGCACGAGGGTTAGCATTGTTCATCCGGGCACTTCGTCTAGTCCAATTGGCCGGAGCCGACGGGTCTTTGTGTCCGTACAGAGAGACTCTGCATTCAGGCTGGCTATAAACGCGGCGTATAATCACTGCCCCTCAATGTGAAACATTTAGACCAATAAACCCTATTTCGTTCTATTGAATGCATTTCTCCTGGTGTTTGATACCATTGCAATACTCTACAATAAATAGTAATATCAATGTAAATAGAAATTGCTAATTCTCATCGCAACGAAGAAGATGATCTAAGTATTTTACATGGTTGAAGATCGTATAATAGCAACTATACAACCGTGTCTGATTTATCTTCCCGTTAAATGACCAATTAATGAATGCCATGTCATTCGTCAGGTCCCCACACTTTATGTGAGGATCTTTAGATCTGTTTAAATTAACCCCGTCATGGTGGTAAGCCATGCTGGTTGAATAAGCGGCTCCCTTGGCTGGAATACATTTAACGTACAAACGGCATCCGTCCTGATACATTTAAATACATTGCACATATTTAATAAATTTAAATAAGGTTTGAAAGCGTTCGAGATGTTCCAGGCTATAATTGTATTATGTTTAATTGTGTCCTCTTTGACTTTATTGGAAATTAAAAGGGACCGATCAACGGTCCGAAAAGCAGCTGGTTGACCTCTGACACCTGTTCCATCTTCCATGCACTCTGGCCTGCAGCTGGTCGACCTCTGACACCTGTTCCATCTTCCATGCCCTCTGGCCTGCAGCTGGTGGACCACTAAACACTTTTGCTCTCCTCCATGACCCCAGCCTGCAGCTGGTTGACCTCTGACACTTTTGCTCTCTTCCATGACCCCAGCCTGCAGCTGGTCGACCTCTGACACTTGTGCTCTCTTCCATGACCCTAGCCTGCAGCTGGTCGACCTCTGACACTTGTGCTCTCTTCCACGTCATCTAGCCTGCAGCTGGTCGACCTCTAAACACTTATGCTCTCTTCCATGACCCCAGCCTGCAGCTGGTCGACCTCTGACACTTTTGCTCTCTTCCATGACCCCAGCCTGCAGCTGGTCGACCTCTGACACTTTTGCTTTCTTCCATGACCCCAGCCTGCAGCTGGTCGACCTCTGACACTTGTGCTCTCTTCCATGACCCTAGCCTGCAGCTGGTCGACCTCTGACACTTGTGCTCTTTTTCATGTCCCCAGCCTGCAGCTGGTCGACCTCTGACACTTGTGCTCTCTTCCATGACCCCAGCCTGCAGCTGGTCGACCTGTAAACACTTGTGCTCTCTTCCATGACCCTAGCCTGCAGCTGGTCGACCTCTGACACTTGTGCTCTCTTCCATGTCCCCCAGTCGGCAGCTGGTCAACCTGTAAACACTTGTGCTCTCTTCCATGACCCCAGCCTGCAGCTGGTCGACCTCTGACATTTGTGCTCGCTCCCATGACCCCAGCCTGCAGCTGGTCGACCTCTGACACTTGTGCTCTCTTCCACGTCATCTAGCCTGCAGCTGGTCAACCTCTAAACACTTATGCTCTCTTCCATGACCCCAGCCTGCAGCTGGTCGACCTCTGACACTTTTGCTCTCTTCCATGACCCCAGCCTGCAGCTTGTCGACCTCTGACACTTTTGCTTTCTTCCATGACCCCAGCCTGCAGCTGGTCGACCTCTGTCACTTGTGCTCTCTTCCATGACCCTAGCCTGCAGCTGGTCGACCTCTGACACTTGTGCTCTTTTTCATATCCCCAGCCTGCAGCTGGTCGACCTCTGACACTTGTGCTCTCTTCCATGACCCCAGCCTGCAGCTGGTCGACCTGTAAACACTTGTGCTCTCTTCCATGACCCTAGCCTGCAGCTGGTCGACCTCTGACACTTGTGCTCTCTTCCATGTCCCCCAGTCGGCAGCTGGTCAACCTGTAAACACTTGTGCTCTCTTCCATGACCCCAGCCTGCAGCTGGTCGACCTCTGACATTTGTGCTCGCTCCCATGACCCCAGCGTGCAGCTGGTCGACCTCTGACACTTGTGCTCTCTTCCATGTCCCCAGCCTGCAGCTGGTCGACCTCTGACACTTGTGCTCTCTTCCATGACCCCAGCTTGCAGCTGGTCGAACCCTGACACTTGTGCTCTCTTCCACGACCCCAGCCTGCAGCTTGTCGACCTCTGACACTTGTGCTCTCTTCCATGTCCCCAGCCTGCAGCTGGTCGACATCTAAACACTTGTGCTCTATTCCATGACCCCCAGCCTGCAGCGGGTCTACCTCTAAAACTTGTGCTCTCTTCCATACTGCTCAGGCTGCAGCTGGTCCAACTCTGTCACTTGTGCTCTCTTCCATGTCTCCTAGCTTGCAGCTTGTCGACCTCTGACACTTGAGCTTTCGTCTATGTCCCCAAGCCTGCAGCTGGTCGACCTGTAAACACTTGTGCTCTCTTCCATGACCCTAGCCTGCAGCTGGTCGACCTCTGACACTTGTGCTCTCTTCCATGACCCCAGCCTGCAGCTGGTCGACCTCTGACACTTGTGCTCTCTTCCATGTCCCCCAGTCGGCAGCTGGTCAACCTGTAAACACTTGTGCTCTCTTCCATGACCCCAGCCTGCAGCTGGTCGACCTCTGACATTTGTGCTCTCTCCCATGACCCCAGCCTGCAGCTGGTCGACCTCTGACATTTGTGCTCTCTTCCATGTCCCCAGCCGGCAGCTGGTCGACCTCTGACACTTGTGCTCTCTTCCATGACCCCAGCCTGCAGCTGGTCGACCTCTGACACTTGTGCTCTCTTCCATGACCCCAGCCTGCAGCTGGTCGACCTCTGACACTTGTGCTCTCTTCCATGTCCCCAGCCTGCAGCTGGTCGACCTCTGACACTTGTGCTCTCTTCCATGACCCCCAGCCTGCAGCTGGTCGACCTCTGACACTTGTGCTCTCTTCCATGTCCCCCAGTCGGCAGCTGGTCAACCTGTAAACACTTGTGCTCTCTCCCATGACCCCAGCCTGCAGCTGGTCGAACCCTGACACTTGTGCTCTCTTCCACGACCCCAGCCTGCAGCTTGTCGACCTCTGACACTTGTGCTCTATTCCATGACCCCCAGCCTGCAGCGGGTCTACCTCTAAAACTTGTGCTCTCTTCCATACTGCTCAGGCTGCAGCTGGTCCAACTCTGTCACTTGTGCTCTCTTCCATGTCTCCTAGCTTGCAGCTTGTCGACCTCTGACACTTGAGCTCTCGTCTATGTCCCCAAGCCTGCAGCTGGTCGACCTCTAAACACTTGTGCTCTCTACCCTGTCCCTCACCCTGCAGCTGGTCGACCTCTTAACACTTGTGCTCTCTTCCATGTCTTTCAGCTTACAGCTGGTCGACCTCTGTCATGGCGGATACCCTGTCTTCACGGCGGACAACGCCTCCAACCTTCTGGACACACTCCTAGAGGGCTACGACCGGCGGTTACGGCCAGGGTTCGGCGGTACGTTTAAACCCCATGGAGCAAGCCCCCGGCTTCTGACGACAGGGAATTTAAATGGCCGTGGAATAGACCAGTGCCTCCCATAATGTCCGTAAACGGAAATAATGACTCTGTTACCCGATTTTTGTAGGTACTAAGACTCCGTTGCCATGGCATACTTCGCTTAGCTTGCTCTCGAGTTTATGACCCCCGAGGTCCCTTACCTCCCTCACCTCCCTCACCTCCCCACCGGTGTCGTTTCACTAGCACCGGTGCTCTGGTTGTCGCTAATCAGGCTCTAAATTGCGTCATAAATGAGGTAAGTACTGTACCTACTTGACGATAAAATTTGCATTTCTAAGCTACGGTTGTGGCAGGATGTTTCATGGTTGACAAATATATGCATCCACCTTCGGCCTGATCATGTATCACCTCTGTCTGCTCCTGGGTTTTTTTTATTTTTTTTTTTTTTATTCGGTAACAGTCATTTTGCTACATATACATAATATATAACTATAACTATAACATACATACGTAATGAAAGGAAACAGAGCGGACATACAAAGTCTAATGATAATTTACATTTAATTTACCCTTTCTCCATCAGTTCTTTTACACTCTTCCACTTGTTATAATATATTTTTTCCGGTCTCCTTAGAAAGAATTGAAGTTTCTAATTTATATAACCTTTTGATTTGTCTTATCACTGCTAGAAGAACTAAACCTTTATATTTACATCGTGCGGCAAACATATACTTTTTAACCATTATACACATGTGGTCTACCAATAAATGTTCCTGTTCCGTTATGCCCAGAAGAACGTTCATCTTATTAATAAGCTTTGAAATGTCAATACAAGGTCGGAGGTAAGTAATAAAAGTTTCCCACAAGTGCTGTACAACTGGACAATCCTAAAATAAATGCTCTATCGTTTCTGTTTCTATTTGACAAAATGCACAAACTTCGCTTTCCGTGATGCCACACATTTTCAAATATTTATTTGTTGCAGTGATTCTTTGCAATATCTTATATTGGAAGCTCCGGCACTTATTCTCAGTAGTAGACTTAAAAGGTTGAGAAAAGATATCTATCCATTTGTTGTCATCTATTGTAGTTCCTAGGTTTTTTTCCCATCGTATCTTCCTGCTTGCTACTAAGCTTGTATCTTTGATCATTTTCCAATAAACCAAATTGCAGCATCTCCCTGCCTGTGTGACCTCAGACAAAACTGGGTCCGTTCGATTACTTGGTGGATTATTTATGTTTCCAGCTTTGCCAAACCACGTGTGAAGTACTTCGTTTCTCAAGCAGAGGTAGTCTAAGAAATTAATTTCCACCCTTTATTTTTCTACAAAACACTTATGTGATAGTGGGGAACCGTCCTTATCCAATAAATCCATGACCAACCGGAAGTTATTTGCAATCAGCTGTGTTCTATATTTCTTAACATTAAGATTTTTTTGATATCTGGCATTCCAAAAAGTATAATACATTTCTGTTCCCTCCGCGTAACTTATGTCTCTATATATACCCCATGCTACAAGGACTTGTTTCCAAAACGCACTTGTGACACCCCTCACCTGCCAGAAGATGGATTTTGGATCTAGACTCCAAACTAAGGAGGTATCTTTTTCCATTAAAATACATTTCGCCACATGTTGCCAGCTCCCTTCGGTTGTTTCGAGACGTTTATCCACGACACTCGCAGTGAGTGTATTATCGTTGTTAGGAGTGTCAATTTTAGCCCACCGTCTTCGTATTTTTGGGCTAGCAAGCGTCTGGAGATCTTTGATTTTTTCCCATCCCACAAAAAATCATCTATAGTATGCTGCATTCTCTCTATTATTATCTTTTCAGATGGTATAATTGTCAAAATATGGATGATTTTGGGGATAACCAATGTTTTTATACTTTGTTACTTTTCCCAGTATCGATAGATTTCTCGATCTGTAAATTCTTAATATTTTCTTAATTTCCAAAACCTTACTATCAACATTGTTTTCCAGCCCCTTTACCATTTCTGTGTCGAAAACTATACCCAGTAATTTAAACCTCTTGACCCATTGTATCGGGTAAACCTGGCATAATCTAGTTTCCGAATTCTTTTTGGACCCAAGCCACACTGCCTGCGTCTTATCCATATTTATTCCTAAACCAGAACACAAATAGAATAGTCTAAAGATCTTCAACGCCGCTGTTATCGATCTTTCATCATCCTTAAGCAGCAGAAAAGTATCATCTGCATATTGACCAAGCAGTATGCTCTTGTTCCCTATTTGAATACCTTTGACATCTCGACTCCTTTTTAGTTCTTGAGCAAGTGGCTCTATGGCAAGAATAAATATGTATGGGGACAAGGGGTCCCCCTGTGGACAGCCTCTTCCCAATTGCCATTATTGATCACACAAATTTCGGCATCTTTATAAAGTAATTGGTACAAGTTCACGAGTTCATTTCCGAAATTATAAGCTCATAGATTTTTATTAATGTATTCCCAATCAACCGTATCGAATGCTTTTTCGAAATCTATCAATAAAAGTAAACCTGCCTGTTTTGTATAGTTAAGATAGTCCATCACATCATAGATCAGACGAGTATTTTCACCGATAAACCGGCCCTTTAAGAACCCTTTTTGGTCCGAGCTTATAACTTTGGGTAGAACATGCTTTAAACGTGAGGAAAGTACCCCTGACCCTTGGTTTTCCTGGCTTCGGTATACAAGTGATGATTCCCTGGCGTTGTGTTATGGACAAAAGCTTCTCATTTATGCCATACTGCAAGCTCCTGGTCAGGTAATGGCCCATATCATTCCAAAAACATTCGTAAAATTCCCATGGGAAACCATCCGATCCCGGCGATTTACCGTTTTTCACAGTTAACAGAGCCTGTTTAATTTCTTCCACTGTCACAACACTTTCGCAAAATAAACTTTTTTGATTCTTCAATTTTGGTGACATTTTCCTCGGATAAAAATACTGCAGTTTCTGTATTCCACTGTGTTTTACCAGTGACATATAACTTCTTATAAAAGTTATATTGTTCATCTAGTATGTCTTTGGCCTCTCTAATTTCACGACCTTCTATCTGTAACTTGGTTATGAGTTTACTAGTATAGTTTCGCTTTTCTAACTGACAAAAATATTTACTAGGCTTTTCGCCATCTTCATACAAAGTTATCCTCGCTCTCACTATCGCACCCGTTAGTCTGTCATTTCTTATGGCGTAAAGTTGGTCTTTCTTTTCGTTTAACATATTTTCTCTGTCTCCTTCTCCTTTATCCATTTCTATCTCCATTAGACGTATTTCATTCTCTAGCTTTGTTTCTCTTTCTTTCATTAGACGTTTCTTATATGACCCATACGATATGGTTTTGCCTCTTATTTCCATCTTCAAAACGTCCAAAAACAATGAGTCATTAACCGTTAGCTTTATATCGTGATCTTCTAAAATTTCTCCGGGCTGGGCGTATTGCTCAACCACTTGTCTTATTGTCCCCTTTACCATTTCGACATAGTTTTTATCCTTCAGAAGGGAGACATTTAATTTCCAAAAGCCTCTTTCCCTTTTCTCTGCAGAGTCATTGATCGCAAACCTAATTAGCGAGTGGTCCGATCTGTATTTTATATTTATATCTATATCCAGTAATCTGGGGTTACCAGATAGAAATCTAACCTTGCATATTTTTTGGGTCTGCCCCCACTCTTCCAAGTAACACGTCTGGCGCTAGGATTTTGTGATCTCCACGGATCAACCAAGTCAAATTCCTCACACATAGAATTTACAACTTTGCTAGCTTTTACATTGTTTTGTCTGGAGTATCTCTTCGTATCCAACTCAAAATTCTGAAGAAGATTCCAGTCACCACATAGTAGTATAGACACATTTTGTAATTGTTTGATCCGATTTGATATGTGCTCAAAAAAGGCAGGGGTGTCTGTATTTGGCCCATACACTGATACCACTGTTATCGATTGACCCATCAAATCTAAATCAATGGCATAGTTTCCTTCCGTATCAGTTATCACTTCCTTAACATTAAACTCAAAGTTGTTATTGAACAGTATGGCCGTCCCCCTAGCATTGCTTTTATATGAACTGAAAAACGCTTTATACCCCCACTCTCTTTCAAATTGAGCAATATTACATTTTGCACAGTGGACCTCCTGCAAGCAATATACTGAACATCGTTTTTCTTTTAGCCAATTGAAAATATCTGCACGTTTGCTTTTGTCAATTAAACCTCTAACATTCATGCTGGCAAAAGTAATGCTACCTGCCATGTATAATAATGGTGATGCAAACAATGATCTAAACCGATGAAATTACAAAACACAATTTCATTATCTCATATGATAACTGCTACACCCGATATATATATGTTTTTTGGCAAAATGACATAGACTTGATTTTATCAGAGAGAGTTTTTCCTTACCGGGGGTGGTGTCCTGAGCCTTATGTGGGTTTGTCTCCAAGTCTGTCTTCGAGGTGTGTCCTTTACCTCTGCAGATGTCTGACGTTGTTGTTTCGACGAGGGGGACGGTTCGCCTCTATTTGCTACTGTTTCTTGTGGGCTCCTCATTCTCTTAGGCGTTGCCTGCCGGGAAATTCCCTGTGGCCTGTTTGGAGTGTGGCCCCCCCTGCCGCCGGGGGCTACGCCGGGGGCTACCGTTCATCTGGGCGTGCCAGTGTGTGGGGTCCCGTGCATGGGTTTCCCCAGCCGCTGGTGGAGGAGGGCCCTCTGCTGTCGATGAAGGGGGGTCCACCGCATGGGTTTCCCCAGACGCTGGTGGAGGGGGGCCCTTTGGTGTCGGTGATGGGGGGTCCGCGGCATGGGTTTCCCTAGACGCTGGTGGAGGGGGACCCTCTGCTGTCGGTGGAGGGGGGTCCCGCGCATGGTTTTCCCCAGCCGCTGCTGGAGTGGGGGCTTCTGTTGGCGGTGGAGGGGGGTATTGGCTGTGGTTCACTGTTTCACTGTTTTATCCATCAGTTAGAAGCTTAGCTGAGCTAATGGCGTTACGCTGGTTCTATTTTCCATCGTTAGAATATTTAATGCCATTTAATATTCGCGCACGACGTCGTCATCAGAGACCACTGGGAAATATAAACCGTGAATAATTGATAGACGGCTACCGGTGGTAATGCGTAACGAGGAATTTAACGGCCTGTATAGACCTAAAATCCCCTACCTGTTAAAGCCAAATGGTAAGTATATTACAACCATATATTTTACAGCTTCATAAGTCATGAGAAACTCCCATACGTCTTAGTTAGCTGGCCGTGGTACCCCGCAAGTATCTTCAGCCGTGCCGGAAACTGCGACGTTTAAAGTTCAGGTTTCTCTACCACCATGATTCCGTCTCACCTCTCATTGGATGCACTTCCGGTGCAGCGATATTGGCTTAAATGTTATGTCCTGGACCTTATGATTATTTATATGGCATTATATTACATCGCTATCTTGCTATTGGCCTATTGGAAGGTACAACTTCCGGCTAAGCTATAATAACGATGTCATTAATGGCAAGCTCCCCCACATACAAAGTACCTTATTCGACCATTAAATGGCATTATATAATGCCGGCAGTACCGAATTCTGCATCAACCGGCGGCCTTATCTGAAGACGTATCACGCCATACGTTGTAACACATGTATTATCAGTGTGTTTCTCGTGTTTTCACCCAGGTTCACCGACCGAAGTCGACGTGAATTTGAATATCAGAAGCATGGGGCCAGTGTCGGAGAGGGATATGGTATGTATGTCGCGTCTTCTAATGGACTATTAGCTATATAGTACCGGGCGGGGACGGCCTGTTCTCGGTGCATATATTCTGACGATAATGCTGCAGTAAAGCGACCCTTTCCATGCTACTGATCCACTGTAGGCCTATCTGACTGTGTTAGTCTTCGGGTGATACACGTTGTGGCATAAATAAACGGTGGGCAAGCGGAGGTAGGGAGATAACGATAGAGAGGGTGTAAAGAAGGAAGAGAAAAGGAATAAAAAAGGGGAAATGAACAGAAAAGAACAGCACGGAGGAAGGGGGAGTGTCCGCGCTGAGAAGAGACAGGAGCAAAGAACGAACAAGCGTGATAGAAAGAAAAGAAGTAGGTTTCTCTGTCACTTTACCGCAAAATGCATGAAACATATGACGGAATAATATACTTTGTGGCTGTCGAGGGCTTACTGCCCATATTAAACATATACATGCCGTGCCGGCCACGCTCAACGCAATGGAGCGAAATCTGGGTAATCTAGCAAATGCATTCTGTCGTTCAAATATCCTCCGTGCTAGAGGTCAGGGTGGCGGGAAGAAAGGGGACGGCACAAGGATGGGGTTTGGACAGGGTAGTGGGAGAGGTGGCAATCAAGGGGAGCTTATTTCTTATTCCATGTCTTATCGGGCATTAAACGGTCATTCCAGGCGAGGTTCTGGCCATAGCCAGTCTGAACCCGGTGGATCGTCCTCATCAACACCTGAGTTCTCCTGGGGATGGCATCGTCTATAGCCTGGTTATAAGTTCATTGGCGCGCTCAGCCGCTCCTCTCAATTCTCCCAAGGTCACTGGATTTGATTCCCTTGATCTGTCCACCCCCCACCCCCCATCCGCCGCCCTCATCGCATTCCACCTCTACCCCATCCACCCTCGCTGGCCGCCAAGACCCCGGGGGCCTGTTGGGGGCAGCCTGTCCCTCTCCTCCATCCCCGCGACGGGCCGCCAGGACCCAGGGGCCTGTTGGGGGCAGCCTGTGTCCCTCTCGATCCTCCAGCTCAGCAAACCAAATTGAAGCAGAATAAAGTCTATTTGTCCCGCTCACGAGGCGTGCTTGGTAACCTTCGTTAGTCACTTCCGGTTTGACCCCATCGGGACATCCGGGTTCACACGGAGTGGGGGGGGGGCGCCTCCTGATGCTATTCGGCGGGAGTGTCGGGGCAAGAGGAGGTACAAACAACGCGGGATACCCCCCCCCCCCCCCGGCACACCCCCGCCTCCCCAACCATCGGGAACCCCATGTCACAAGCAGCAAGCAACCCGGTTTTCGCCAGTGACAGCCACGTGCCCACATACCGCATATCCTCACCCCCCCCCCCCCCCCGCCCTCTCCGCCCTTCTTCTTACTCGACCGAGACACGCAATTTAATTTCCTCTGGGTCGTCTTATTACTGTCTTAATCAAATAGGGATTCCGCACCTCGGGCCGTGATAAATGAGGCGCTGTCGTTTCTCTGACACACCTGCCGTCTGGGAGCCTCCATGTTGTCGTCGACACGCCCGGAAACATGTGAATAATGCACAGATGGCGGATGAGTAATTGTTTTCGTTCCTGGGGGGGAAGGGGAGTAAGCTTTTATGTCATTACATCTGGCTGGGATGTCTGATTCCTTCCACTAAGCCATGGACAGCAGTTTTATACCCCGTAAGGAGTATTGGGCTGTATTTACATAAAACGATATTGGCGTGGGATATTTGATCCCGACCGGTACACCGGGCAAAGTGTGCGGCGGCTAGAAGGCGGGGTCTTTGACCTGTTATACGGATAGTGGAAGTACCTCGGTTCTTAAGTAGGTGCTTTATGGCACGTAAGGTCATACCGCTCGAACAGCATATCCACAATGGTGATTTCGAAGAAGAATATGAAGTCTTATTATTAATTATCTTGTGCAGGCATGGAGGCCCCACAACAGCCCCGCCCCGCGGGGGGGGGGGGGGGAATGTTGGGGCGGTACCACCTCACTGCAGTGGCAGTGGTTGGGGTGTAGTGAGAGAAACGTACGCGAGTTTGTGGTCATCGGTAGATAATACTTTGGTTAAAAAATGGCGACCAAATCGGAGAGTTATACAACGTATAAAGGGGAAGGGTCCGGCTGATTGAAATATTCAAGCACTGAAATCACGGGAATATGAGAAGAAAGTATGGAACATGTTCTTTCTCTGGGGATATAGAGGTGTTTTTAGTCGCAGATAGTTTCCGCTCCGAGTAAAGGAACAAAACCGGTCGAAAAAAGGGATCCTTTCGGCGGCACATGTAACTAATTATTTCGGTGTTCGTAATTAATGAACGCTGTGTTTATATATATATATATATATATATATATATATATATATATATATATCATGACTGCCTCCTCCCGGTATCCTTGTATAGGCCTACCAGATGGACTGCTACTTTCGCCAGAGTTGGGTGGACACCCGCCTCAGGTTTATAGGAACCGGAAACCTGACGACACTTCCGGTCAGCATCAACATCCTGGATCTCCTCTGGAAGCCCGACACTCACTTCTACAACGGGAAGAAGTCCTACCTCCACACCGTGACGTCACCAAACAAGTTGCTACGTATACACGAGGATGGAAGGATTCTGTACTCCATGAGGTACACAGCGCCACTCTGTGGTCGCTTTGTGTACTCCATGAGGTACACAGCGCCACTCTGTGGTCGCTTTGTGTACTCCATGAGGTACACAACGCCACTCTGTGGTCGCTTTGTGTACTCCATGAGGTACACAGCGTCACTCTGTGGTCGCTTTGTATTGATATTACTAAATATTGTCACTGTCACACTGAGTAATATTATTGACGATAATAACATTTCTAAGCTTTCTTTCTTTATTACCAGTACTATAACCGTACCAACCATAGGCAATAATATAACGCTATTTATGTAGGTGCTCTGTAATAGTTTTACCGTATTATTTGGAAAAAGCAGATCACAATAGTTTTTAAAACTTTTTTGTAGTAATACTGATACTTGCAATGATAAACGTTTATGTAAATTACGATTATTCTTTGAATGTCAACCAGCAAATATAAATCTTTACAATAATGGTAAATTGAATTGCTCGCAATTACGAGTCAGATAAAGGGTGCCTATCATGTCTTGTTATAATGGTTTTGCCAGGCTGACAATCAAGGCCAGTTGTCCCATGCACCTCGAATCTTTCCCGATGGATGTCCAAACGTGTCCGCTGAGATTCGGCAGCCGTAAGATATTTTAATTCCTTATTGTTTCTTGTTTTTAGTACTCAATATTTACGAAATTTGGACTAAAATAAAGGTAAAATAAAATAATTTTTTTGAAGACTTCTTACATTGCACAGAAATATTTTTGTATTGATTTTACATGCACCGTTAACCAAATAATATAATAATATCGTTAATCATATTTATGCGGCCATCGATTGCATCTAGAGAAAAACACCTGTTTCTTAATGTATTTAATGTATGAAATATATGCCAGTATATATAAATAGTAATATTATGTGTATTGTAATTGCATAACTACAGAAACATGTAGGATTTGGGATGTGTTTTCAGACGGCTATGATACCAGCGAAGTAGTGTACACATGGACCTACGGAACCACGCGATCCATTCAGATGGCAGCGGATATGACCTTGTCACAGTTTGACCTCATAGGGTTCCCCCAAGGCAACACGACCATGCTTGAGCCTTATGGGGGTGAGGCACTCATGTATAACCGTCCGTCTAACACGGCCTGACAGCGACCCTATGTTGTGCTGTGGGTCTATATATCTAGAAATATAGCCTATATGGTGGGCCGGCCCGGTAGCTCAGTGGGTTAGAACGCTCGCCTTGAGTGGCCACCTGAGAGCCTAACGGCACGTGGATCGGTGGTTCGCGCCCCGCTGTGGCCATGTCTGTGTGGTCGCATGATTAAGATCCCTTGTCTTCCTTCGCAAAGAGTAGGGGGTTGCCCCCGGGGACATGGCTCCACTCTCCCTTCCTTACCCCATTGACGCGATATACCAAAAGTGGTTAAAGCGTCCTGAATATACAACCATATGCGGGGGTCATTTTTCTATCAGAATTATGCCCATAGGCTAGATACAGTTAATGGCTTTAGTCTATGCTACATTTCATGTAGGACGGTTGTCTTTTAAGTTGATAGCAAACGAATTAAACTCATGACTTAACGCTTCGCTTTGTGCATGACTACATAGCCGGTTACATAAGTTTAGAATCATGGCTTATGATAATATTAATATAGACTCTTATATCTTTATTAGTATGAAGTATGTGATAATATATGATAATCACACTTAACAATGTGTATAGTGTGTACTACGTCATGAATCGTCAGATGTTTCTGCTGGTTTTACAACTTGCCCTATGAAATGTTGCTGTTGTGCAATATTCTCAGTAAACTCTGACTGACGTCTTCTGATTTATATTTCAGGAACGTTTTCTATTCTGTTCGCCAACTTCTCGCTGCGCAGACACATGGGGTATTTCCTTATCAACATCTACGTGCCCTGCAGTCTGCTGGTCATCCTCTCCTGGGTCTCCTTCTGGATCAACAGGGAGGCCACGTCAGACAGGATTGCTCTGGGTAAGCTATCGTTCAGGATCTAACAGAACAGCCTCCTCCAACAAGATTAATCTTGGTAAGCTGTCGTTCAGGATCTACCGGAACAGCCACCTTCGCCAGGATTGCTATAGGTAAGCTATCGTTCGGGATCTAACAGAACAGCCACCTTCGCCAGGATTGCTCTGGGTAAGCGATCATTCCGGATCTAACAGAACAGCCGCGTCCGCCAAGATTGATCTTTGTAAGCTATCATTCCGGATCCAACAAACATCCACCTCCGCCAGGATTGCTCTGGGTAACCTATCATTCCGGATCTAAGAGAACAGCCAGCTCCGCCAGGATTGCTATGGGTAAGCTGTCGTTCCGGATCTAAGAGAACAGCCACGTCCGCCAAGATTGATTGTTGTAAGCTATCGTTCGGGATCTAACAGAACAGCCACCTCAGCCAGGATGGCTATGGGAAAACTCTCGTTCGGGATCTAACAAAGCAGCCACCTTCGCCAGGATTGCTCTGGGCCAGGATTGCTCTGGGTAAGCTGTCGTTCAGGATCTAACAGAACAGCCACCTCCGCCAGGATTGCTCTGGGTAAGCTATTATTCCGGATCTAAGAGAACAGCCAGCTCCGCCAGGATTGCTATGGGTAAGCTGTCGTTCCGGATCTAAGAGAACAGCCACGTCCGCCAAGATTGATCGTTGTAAGCTATCGTTCGGGATCTAACAGAACAGCCACCTCAGCCAGGATGGCTATGAGAAAACTCTCGTTCGGGATCTAACAGAACAGCCACCTTCGCCAGGATTGCTCTGGGTAAGCTATCGTTCGGGATCTAACAGAACAGCCACCTCCGCCAGGATTGCTCTGGGAAAACCTTTCTTCGGGATCTAAGAGAACAGCCACCTTCGCCAGGATTGCTCTGGGTAAGCTATCGATCCGGATCTAAGAGAACAGCCAGGTCCGACAGAATTTCTTTGGGTAAGCTTTCGTTACGGATCTAACAGAACAGCCACCTCCGCCAGGATGTTCGGGATCTAACAGTACAGCCACCCCCGCCATGGCTGCCTTAGCGTGCAGTCATGCATTAAGATATGTTATCAGTGCATAATAGCCTTACATCATATATATTTATATATGCCTGCTGTTTTGTGTCTCTTTAGAGAGATACCCTGATATTAACTAAACGTGTCTTGCATTTTACTTGACTGTGACTATAATTATTAATTATTAAGACCAGTATAACCGGTATACATCTCTGGCACAGGCATCACCACAGTGCTAACCATGGCCTTCCTGGGCATTGACAACAAGAAAGATCTGCCCGAAGTCTCCTACTCCACGGCTCTGGACCGCTTCGTCGGCACGTGTTTCGCCTTCGTCCTCGTGTCCATCATCCAGTTCGCCGGGGTCCACTTTTTCACCAAGCACGGGAGCGGCGAGATACAACACGACTCTGACTCCGATGACTCCGACTGGGTGGCCGACGATAGCTATGTCAGGGTAACGCCGGGCTGAGGGGTGACAGGATAGGGGTCTGGAATGGGGCGGTCTGTGGTATTTTGGGGTAGCAAATAACCCGACGTATTATCTCTATTCCGTTCTTAAATTAGACTTAGTCACTGTCCAGTTAGTATATTAAGTACGGCCATATATGAAGATAAGTAATATCATATCATATAGCAAGTTGGTATTCGGTAACAATATGTCGTATTGCAAGTATATATTCGGTAACATTAAATTATATAGCAAGTATGTCTTCGGTAATAATATATCATATTGCAAATAAGTATTCGGTAATAACATATCATATAGTAAGCATGTTTTCGCTATTAATATTATGCAGAACAAATTAAATAATAATATATCAATAATTTATTAAGCAATATTGGGTGAAGAATTGTGTAGTATATGATGACTATTGATATATTTACCTTTGATTCGTTCGGCCCCTCCCCCCTCCCCCATCACCGTACAGAGAACCATCTACTCCTCCTCTAACAACTTCCGGCGCCGCCCGATTCTGGTGACCGGTAAGGCGAACGGCGAGACCACCAACGTAGCGCTCCACTATTCGCCAGAGGGCGCGACCGGCGAGGCAGGGCGTCCCCCCAGGGAGCACTGCTGCACCAAGTTCTGGCGCTGCTTAATCGGCAGCGCCTCCTATCGGAATATGAAGATTCGCACCAGTCGCTCCGGCGGGATTAACAGCGTGAGCCGCATCGATAGGTTGTCAAGGATACTGTTTCCAGTGACCTTCCTCGTCTTCAATGTCGTCTATTGGACGATGTATCTGCGCGGCAATGCGTCGCATTTGGTTCTCTGATGTGAACAGTGAGTGAGTGCGTGACAAGGGGTCACCTCACACCTCACAACTCACAACTCACCTGCGGAGAAAGATATTCCAATAACTTGACAATTTACCTGCCAAAACCAGCTGAACCGACCTACAAACTTGGTTGTTACTGGTGTACCAATAACAGCCTAAGATACTTGCAGACTGGTCTGTTACTGATGTACCAATAACATACTTGCAGACTGGTCTGTTACTGATGTACCAATAACAGTCGAACAGACTTACAGACTAGTTTGTTACTGATGTACCAATAACACCTTAACATACTTACAGACTGGTCTGTTACTGGTGTACCAATAACAGATTTACAGACTAGTATGTTACTGGTGTACCAATAACAGCCAAACATACTGTTATCCCGATAATAGATTGGCATACTTATAGCATACCGATATACGAATAATCTATTAGACTAGTATATCAATCACAGACTGGTATGTCAGTAACAAACTGGTATGTCAATAACGGACTGTTATATCAATCACAGACTGGTATATCAGTAACAAACTGGTATGTCAATAACGGACTGTTATATCAATCACAGACTGGTATGTCAGTAACAAACTGGTATGTCAATAACGGACTGTTATATCAATCACAGATGGTATACCAACGACAGTAGACCTTCTGATTTCTTTCAAAGTATGTGATGTTATTTCCGGAGCAGACAGACATCGTGAGGATTACTGCCGAAAGCCAAAATGAAGCATCGAGCGGCAACCCACGGAACAAGGATTATATACCAAAGCGGTTGAACAAAAAATTCAAAGCCGACGGACAATGGCTGAGTGACGTTAATGCTGATGTCGGACCTTGGGGATGGCGACTACCTTTGATGAAATGTTTTATGAGATGTTATCGTTATCTTTATTACGAAGATTGGAAGCCAAGTGCGGACTTTAATAGATGAGGCGAAAATATTAGATTGGTCTTTCGAGAGTAATATGATATGATCCAAAGCTGAAACAGTCGGCACAAAAAATTAATAAAAACGTCCGCTGTGATATAACAAATACAGTTAGCAACAAATGTCATAATCAATGACTATATAGTCACCGCGATGCATGGAATATTTGATGGAATTTCCGACGGAAATGAAGTGAAAAATAGTGGCAGTCCTTGAAATGGAAGAAATTGAGCTCGGTTTGGTTGACCCCACCTCGGGTAGGACTGGTCATTCACACTATTCCAGACAGCGGGTTGAATATCGAGTTGTCTGGTCCCTAATGAGGTTTTTCCTCACAAAGGGTCCAAGGGAGGGGTACCGGCGCTGAAATCCGTCAAATCATATATTTTTTTATCATTACGAAACCAACGCACATCCAATCCTTGCAACCAAATATAAGCTCATCAGGAGTTTGTCACCCCCGAAAGAAGGTCGAACCATGTGAAATCCACACCGGCCTTAATTTAAGGTAGTTCAGAATCGTCATTAGGCTGAAACCAGTTTTGACCTCCAAAGAACGCCATAGCTGGGAGGTCTTCCTATCCATGGCCGGGTGCTCTCTCGGCAAGCCACATCAGGACATAAGCTTGACTGGGATGGTGTTATAACTGTGGAAACCACGTCCTATGACCACGTCTGTTCGCTGTTCGATATTTTGTGTGTGATGTGGACCGCGGCTCGCCAGGACGTCCGCGCGCGATAAACTAGTCCGCGCAGTTTTATGTCGAAATTGTTGTTTTACAGACTCAACGAGACATGAAGCTTATATGCATAATAATTGTGAGATAATTTTATTCTTGATTGAAAAAAGTAAAACATCTAAGATGGCGCATGTAAGTAGGCTGCTTTAAGAGACAGACGGTATTTCTCGATATGAACGGTTCACTGGGCTGATGATCGAGTCGGTTGAGACAGCCGATCGGGAAAATACACTTGGACAAAAGATCAAGATCTGCTTCCTGTTAGGAGTACCCTATTTTAACGTGACAATAACTTATTATCCAATACTTTTTTCAACAGAGAAGATATCTTGGTGGAAATGAGTTTCGCAGAACAAATAGTCCAGTTCGTTTTTATTCGTTGACTTATTTAGGCGAAATAGTATACTTAGGGCGGGGGGGGGGGGGGTCGAAACCTTGATGATTTTGAATAGAGCAGTTATAAAAGACAGTATTACTTTAAGCCTAATGATAATCAAAGCTTCTCCTACATCAGGTTACACATATGCAACATATTAAGATATGTCGAAACAAATAACAAATTTATTAGCAGCATTGCATTTTGCTATGGAGTATTAGCAATGTAGTCCATAGTAAAATACACTGCTGGTAATAAACATTGTAATTTGTTTCGAAATAACTTAATTCCTTGTATATGTAAAACCTGCTGCAGGAGAAACTTTAATTACCCATAGGCTTAACATAACACCGTCTTTAATTATTAAGCCTTAAATTATCTTCGTATTAAATGGTTCGTAAGATGATTGGTCGGTTATTCAGGACGCTTTAACCACTTTTGGTCATATCGCGTCAATGGGAGAAGGAAGGGAGAGTGGAGCCATGTCCCCGGGAGTAACCCCCTACTCATTGCGAAGAACGACATGGGATCTTTATCCTGCGACCACACAGACATGGCCACAGCAGGGCTCGAACCACCGACCCACGTGCCGTTAGGCTCTCAGGTGACCAGAGCACTCAATGCGAGCGCTCTAGCCCACTGAGCTGTCGCGCCGGCCCCGGTTCGTAAGATGAGTAATGAATGTTTTAATGACGCGGTCCGCCAGAACGCCACTTGTCGTCACACATATAGGATAACATCCATGTAATACGGTGATCACAATACCATCGCCACGTTAAATACTCTAAAGCAGTCTTATAACGCTTCGCCGTTTTCTGGTTATCTACATGATAATGTAAATGGCGCTCACTCTCTGCTCCGGAGGTATCCGGGTACATCTCCTCACATGGTTGTACTTACAAACTCTAGGTGCGCTTGGGTACTTAATCGAAGTAAAGACGCACAGTGTCGCCCTCTGGTGAATAGGGTTGCGCAGAGACATGGACACTCAAGGCATTTCTCGGTCGTTTCACGTTTATTTACAAATCCACTTAAGAAACAGTTGTGTGATACAATGGAATTGTGCGACGACACTTTCGCCACATGGTTCCATCCCGTAACAAATTCTCTTTCTTAGAATTTTTTTATGAATCCATCGATAAAGCCATTATGCGCACTTAGCATTGGGTGAAATACCGGCCAGTTGCAGCATATATTCTATTTGGTCTTTCCCGAAAATGAATGACATCATAATGCAGCCCGAAATACCTAAACCCCAAAAAAAGTTATCCGTTTTTTTAGAAGTGTAACGAGCGTTTAGATATCAAACCACTGCAAAATCGTTATCATGCAAGATTTCTCGTAGTCGCGAAAAGAACGTTTGCTAGCTAGCCTTGTAGAATAATTAAATTCCATTATCCGTATCAGCCCTGCATCTGATGTCAATGTATAATAAACCATAGCGATAAATAAATAGCAGGCTTCGCTGAGATGAAACTGAGGTTACACCTCATCGTGAACGTCTCGCATAGTCATCGTCAGCCAAATCTGTAAACCATCGTAAACAAACATGATATCCAGACGTGGATCGTCTGACCATATACATGAGGCAATAGACAGGTGCCGGAATAATGACTCCCCGTTCCCGTCCGATGTAACATTACCATTCACTTCATTAATGCCCCACACTTCACCATTATATGTTAATTCAATGATACATATCTGGAAGAAAAGTGGATAAGCGTAACATAAAGGCACTGTATTAGTCTATTCGTGAAACTTAACTGGTCAAACTATATCATGCTACTTGCGGAGCGATATTGCTACTGTACTTGGACCTACATTTCTAACGGCTCTGTCTCTGACTACGCGTAAACGAAATTGGTCACCGGTACAGTTTTCAATACGGTATGGTAATGCACCGTATCGTATACTGAAGATTGATATAATGTACGAGATATCCATATACACAATATGAAGTCGTCTTTGGCATGTATGATACCTGGATTGCCATTACAGCCACTTATAAGTATAAAGAGCGACGAGCAGTTATACCGAATAAGGCGTAACCAGCACGCCTCCCAAGTCTACACGGATGACCTGCACCAACACATCTAGCAGTGCAGGCGACATTCCAGCGAATGATAATTCATCATGTCAAACACACGTGAAGGATAATTCATCGCTGTCCAACACACCACTCCCACAGTAAGACCGTTGGGATGCCTCTACTTCAGGCGCTCCATGGCATGCTGGCCTTTAAGACACGTGTTCGACGGGACATGTAACAAACGAAGCGAGAGATCCAGTTCCAGACATTATCTGGTGTACGCGATCCAGTAGATGACGTTGAGGACGATGAAGGACAGCGGGAAGAGTATCCGCGACACCCTGTCAATCATGCTGACACTGTTGACGCCAGAGGACGGGTCGTGGTGCCTCCTCTTCTGCATCAACTTCCGGTAGCTGGCGCTCCCTTGCAGGCACCGCAAGAATTTGATGAAGCAGCTCGTCATCGAGGGGTCGTCTTCCGGGGGCGGTCGCCGGGTGGAGGCCTCGCGGGCCAGGCCGTCTCGGGGGTAGGAGGCCACCGGGGTGGGGGCTGCCCGCGGGGGTACGCCGGCCGCCCGCACCGGGAGCCGAGTGTGGGTTCTGGTGGGGGCTCCCCGGGCCGCGTATGTCGTGTTGTAGTTATACTGGACATGGTTGTTCCCCGACGAGTAGTAGTTCGTATCCTGTTTAATATGGAACCAAATGAAGGAAATTATTAATGAATAATCAATATCTCAATTAACATGGGGATGGGGAGTAACAGTCGGCAATCGTTCGAATTCAATCAGAAAATCAAACTAAAGAAAAGAACGGTAATACAGCGTCTAACATGTATAATAATGGAATGCAGAGATGTTGTAATTAAGACCGTTTAGATTCCATAAGGATCGCATCAAAAAATTCTCATGCGAACTGTATTACATGTTTACCGTTCTGTTCTGTTCTGTTCTAGAATCCTGGCATTTGTATCTGACGCAAGCTTAAGTCAACCCCATTCCTTATCCCATGGGGTTTTCTGGCCCATCCGATTCTAAACACGGCGAATAGACAGTGCTCAGTGCACCATGCATAAATAAATATAAAGCGGTCCGAATACAATTACATTCGTATCGTATACACCTACATACCACCCACACCATGACGGACTAACATCAGCGCCGAGAAAAATACTAAATACTGAAATATATAGAACGGTCGTCTTATCTGCCCTCGCATGGATAGTTACTCCACACAAAGGGTGAGATCTCGCTGAATAATGGCTGCTGCACTCGTGGCAGGGGGTCTTTTTATGTTGATATCCTACTTGTATGCGTATTGTTATTGCTCGGTTACACCATAGTGACACCAGTGGTAACCCAGTTGTTCCACAATGCCACCACATATAAAACATCCTTTTCATTGTGATTTATCAGTTTCCGTTATTCGATATATGAAAATATTTTTGGGGTGATATTTTTTTTATCCTCTGGGCGTTACAAATCTGGGTTCGACACAGAGATGAAATCACAAAGATGAAGTTCAGCCATCATATGAGGTCAGACCAAAACTAATTTATAACATGTGCGATGAATAGCTTGAATGGTTGTTGCTAGGAACCCATGGCGCTGGCGACATAATATGGCTATGCTTTGCCGAGAGGAAGCGAGGTTAATGGCTGGGGTGGAAGGGCGGTTAGCCCTTAGCCATGGTCACTTAGAAAGGAAATGTTCACGCCCTGTACCATGTGCTTAGTGGCGACCATTATCCAGACTAGGTCTGCATGACTATAGGTCTGTCTCCGACGCTACGTAGTACATGACGGGTATTACCATCCAGCCAAAACTACCCCACACCTTTCATTTTCCGCTGTGGTATCATGTCAAAGAAAGTCAAAAGCAGGAAAAGCATCCATCAAGCCGAGTACAGTAGTCTACGCCTACCTACCTTAATAACAAGACCATTCGACTGCGCATTTATAAATAATTATTATAATATTTCACCACCCCAACGATTATCATTAGCTACACTCCAATAACCAAAGGTCAATTCCATACCTCAACAGTGTCTTCATCCTCATATTCGTCACTCTCACCTCCTTCTTCAGAGTCACTTTCGTGCAAGTTTTCACCGCTTCCTATTTTAGTAAAATAATGCACTCCGGCGAATTCCAGAAGCGAGGCTATGACGTAACCAAAGCAGACGATGACGAACCAATCAAGAGCCGTGGAATATGAGACCTTCGGCAGGTCGCTACGTGTATCCATGGTGATAGGGGTCATGGTCAAAACCGTGGTGATCCCTGAAATCAAACAATCAGTGTTTTACTTTAATGGCGAATGAGCAATATATGATACGGGTTCCCATCTTTCATCATCCTTTCACCAGGTATACCAATTAAATATTTTGAGGCCTACACCTGGTTCTTCTATGACAATTCAGAATTGACAAATCAAGTCTAGATTTCCTGAGGCGGTCACCTAATTTCATAAAATATATGCAAATTCATACTCATTTCCTGGCAATGTGATACCTAGTTGTCATGTTCCAT